>JASANG010003231.1:0-141253 GCA_030248215.1 Enoplolaimus lenunculus | reverse complement strand
CCCCTGCCCACCTTCCCCTTAGACTACGATGCCGACAAGATCAAAATTGACTACTACATGTTGAAACGAACGCAACAGTTGATATGAATGGTATTTCAGGAATAACTGGTGCAAGTGGCAGCGAATACGGCGGCGGTACTGCGTCTGATGTTGGAACTGACGTTGATCCTTCAGATCCGTACAACAGATATCGAGCTGCAGTAAGACAAGAACGTGCCCTAACGCATGGGTCAAGATCACACGATCCAACACGATACGGATATAATGCAGCATTGTGAGTGTGTTTTTTATTTAAACAAATCGGGACCCGTAGCCAAGGTAGGAGCATTGAGGCTCAGCCCACTCTTCCCTGGATTTATTTTGCCCCCCCCAAAAAAAATTTCAACCTTACTTGAATGTCATTGAAAATCCTTGTATGCCCCTGCTAAAAATGTTTAACCCCCACCCATAGCAAGGAGAGCTGGCTACGGGCCTGAAACACTGGATAACCAGGATTCCTGTTAAGCAGCGTATAATCTCAAGTGAAACATTTTTCATCACTGGGGCCCTGTAGGTTATTCTTTTGAAGACTGTTCGAAACCTGGACCACGCGAGGCGTATTACGAATTTTCTGTTATGGACGGTGTAATCCGAAATGAAGTTTTTTTGCAACTAGCATCCTGTAGGTCAATTCTAATTCGTGTTAAATATGATTTTTTTTGTCTCTCCATAAATTCCGAAGGGAAAGGATACATTTTTCCTATCACTCCCCTATCTACTTTCCTAACAACGACTTCACCCGTAGGAACATCTGGCAAGTTTTTTTATAAAAAATGTTTGGTTAATTAATATATTACCAGACAAGTGAATTGCGGCGCCTTACCTTAATTTTCCACTACGCCAATAAGCAAAGTTACGGCTTTTGTACACTTTACCCCACATCTAAAGTTAAGCCGTATGCTCAGGTTTAGTAAAAAAAAAACAGGCAGTTAGAGTTGGGAAGGAACCTAAGCCTAAGCTTGTGGTGGTTGTACAACAGACTAAATTTTACTGATATTGGCAATGTCAGCATATGTTGTAAGTGACAATTAAACAGACCTTTGTCGTTGAGGCCTAGGACACTCAGTCTTAAATTTACGATCCAGCCTGTATTGGGTTATTATATACACATCTGCAACAGTGTTCCATAAACTAGTGCCGATTTTTCAAACATTATTTTGTGTAAATTGTTAAACATCAGGTGGCGCTGTACTTGCCGTGCCGGGGTGCCACCGGTACCATCCGGTTTCGTACGTGAGTTAATTCACTGCGGGGGTCACCAGTACCAGTCCAGCGTAGTCCATTAATTCGCTGCATCACCGGTACCATCCGGTCCAGTACGTGAGTAATTCACTGCGGGGTGTCACCGGTACCATCCGGTTTCACATAATTCACTGCGGGGTGTCACCGGTACCATCCCGGTTTCGTACGTGAGTAATTCACTGCGGTGTTTCACCGGCACCATCCGGTTTCGTACGTGAGTAATTCACTGCGGGGGTCACCGGTACCATCCGGTTTCGTACGTGAGTAATTCACTGCGGGGTGTCACCGGTACCATCCGGTTTCGTACGTGAGTAATTGCCTGGCGGGTGTCACCGGTACCATCCGAATTCGTACGTGAGTAATTCACTGCCGGGTGTCACCGGTACCATCCGGTTTTGTACGTGAGTAATTCGCTGCGGGGTGTCACCGGCACCATCCGGTTTCGTACGTGAGTAATTCACTGCGGGGTGTCACGGGCACCATCCGGTTTCGTAAGTGAGTAATTCACTGCGGGGTGTCACCGGTACCATCCGGGTTCGTACGTGAGTAATTCACTGCGGGGTGGGTACCATCCGGTTTTGTACGTGAGTAATTCACTGCGGGGTGTCACCGGTACCATCCGGTTTCGTACGTGAGTAATTCACTGCGGGGTGTCACCGGTACCATCCGGGTTCGTACGTGAGTAATTCACTGCGGGGTGTCACCGGCACCGTCCGGTTTCGTACGTGAGTAATTCACTGCGGGGTGTCACCGGTGCCATCCGGTTTCGTACGTGAGTAATTCACTGCGGGGTGTCACCGGTACCATCCGGTTTTCGTACGTGAGTAATTCACTGCGGGGTGTCACCGGTACCATCCGGCTTCATACGTGAGTAATTCACTTACGATAACTGAACAGAAAATCACTCGGCGTAACTGCTCTTCCGTTGCAGGACGAATAACATTCCCCAATAAAAAATTCTCGTTCAAGGCGATTTTATCTCAAGATAGTTTCTCGCCGCGTTTTCTCGAACTATTATTCCCTCCCACTTATCAATTTTGCAAGAGGTTTTGGACGCCCTGGAAAGGTTCGTTATCTTATCTCGTTGCCCATTTATTTCAGATCAAATCGAAGCTTAGAACAGAAAAAGTTGAAATAGGAGTAGTGAAATTTGTCACAACAATTATATTTAACGGTCCTGGTGGTTATGAGACTTGTATGGAACATTCCGATTATACAAACTGACTCACTACTATCAAGAGTGCATGCGTACAAGAGTATGCGAATTCTTGCAGTTCCGCATGGTACAAAAAACGTATTAGCCGGCGTTGCGTTTTTGGCCGACCCCCTGTGTGGGCGCGCGTGCCGGGTAGGATCCTTTTCAACACAGAATGTGCACAGTTGCACGGTCTTGTTTAATTGCGATTATCCACTGTTGCTACTACCCATTTTGAACATTAATTATATTTTCTATATTTTATTCCGGTGGGTTATAAAGTTGATGCTAAAACACACTCCTGGCTCTGTGAATTTTGGAGCGGCCCGAAATTTCAACAAGCGTATCGGGTAGTTGCTCTGTACGCCAAATGACTCGTTCATACCCAATATTTAATAATCATCGATTGGATACTAAAACAAGTCTAAATAATTCTTTGCCGTGACCCAGTGCCGGAGCCGAAACTAGGTTTGTGTTAGTCAAGTTAATAGCATCGCAAATATTTTTACAATCGAAAACGGCCTAAAAATGAAAACATTTTCCACACTTGATAAATCCAGTTAAGTTGATATTAATTTACTCAGAGACCAATATTATTGGTTATATCTAGTTAATATCAGTAAACATCAACTCACTTCAAGCAGAATTCAATATCAGATGAGTTTGTTTAAAATCTTGTTAAAAGTAACTCATGGTCGAGTTCAACCGACAAAAATTTTAGAATGCTATTTTTGAAAGACCTAGTTCACACTCAGTGATTCAACTCAATGGGAGAAATCGTTTCACAAGAATTTATACGGCACATAGCTGCAAATAGTGTCTACTACGGCCAATTGAAAGTCAAATCGATTATAACATACAATAGACAGTTTTATGTGATTACATTATGGCATAAAAATGCCAAGACGAACACTCTTGCAATAATAGCAAAATGGATCTGTCTCCAGTTCTGCGTTAAACCAGCTGTTAGGGTGGGGGAGGGGAGGAGAGGGGGGGACCATTGTATCATTGTGATTACTGATATCGTTTGTTCATATCTAATATTACCTGCATTTTAATATTCATTATGTACTGTGCATCTCAAATTTTGAACCCCCTTCAAAATTTTCCTGGATCCACACCCCTTGTCATTTTCAGTTCCAAATGTGCGTTTCAAAAAATACTATTGCGATCCCCCTTCAAATTTTTCTTGGGTCCATCCTCCCACCCCTTCGCCATTTTCTGTTCCGGATGTGCGTTTGAAAAAAATAACTAAAGACATTATATAATCGAAAAACGCAGTACACTGAAAATTAGACCGAGTGGTAAAAATTGTAATGACAGCTGTTGACATGAAACCTAATTGTTTGCCTAATAAAAATGCTTTAAAAGATATACTAATCCTTGTGCGAAGAAAAACAGGCTGGTGTACAGAACTGATGACAGGCAGAGACGTATTAGCTAAATATTACAAGAGTGTTCGTCTTGGCTTATGCCATTTATGTAAGCTGCACATAAAACTGTCTATTGTATATTATAATCGATTTGACTTTAAATTGTAATAACAATAGTTGCAGTGTTGTTTGCAGTGTATAAATTCTTGTGAAACGATTTTAACACAGATTGAGTTGAATCACTGAGTGTGAACTAGGTCTTTCAAAACTCAGCATTCTAAATCGGTTGAACTCGCCATGAGTTAATTAACCAACTCATCTGATATTTAAATCTGCTCAAAGTGAGTTGATGTTTACTGATATTAACTCAGATATAACCAATAATAACTAATTCGTTCTCTGAGTTGATTAATATCAACTTAACTGGAATTTATAGTGTGGAAAATGTTTTAATTTTTCAGCCATTCGATTGTAAAAATATATGCGAACATGCTATTAACTTGACTAACACAAAACAATTTCGGCTCAGGACAACTGTGACGGCAAAAAATATTTAGACTTGTTTTAGTATCCAAATGATGATTATTAAATATTGGGTATGAACGAGTCATTTGGCGTACAGAGCAACTACCCGATACGCTTGTTGAAATTTGGGGCCGCTCCAAAATTCACAGAGCCAGGAGTGTGTTTTAGCATCAACTTTATCACCCACCGGAATAAAATATAGAAAATATAATTAATGTTCAAAATGGGTAGTAGCAACAGTGGATAATCGCAATTTAACAAGACCGTGCAACTGTGCACATTCTGTGTTGAAAAGAATTTACCCGGCACGCGCGCCCCTCAAAACACAGGGGGGTCGGCCAAAAACGCAACGCCGGCTAATACGTTTTGTACCATGCGGAACCGCAAGAGTTGCATACTCTTGTACCATGCACTCTTGATAGTAGTGAGTCAGTTTGTATGATCGGAATGTTCCATACAAGTCTCATAACCACCAGCACTGTTAAATATAATTGTTATGTCAAATTTCACTACTCCTATTTCAACTTGTTCGTTCTTACAATTGTAAGCTTCGATTTGATCTAAATAAATGGGCAACGAGATAATAACGAACCTTTCCAGGGCGTCCAAAACCTCTTGCAAAATTGATAAGTGGGAGGGAATAATAGTTCGAGAACGCGGCGAGAAACTATCTTGAGATAAAATCGCCTTGAACAAGAATTTTTTATTGGGGAATATTATTCGTCCTGCGACGGAAGAGAAGTTACGCCGAGTGATTTTCTGTTCAGTTATCGTAAGTGAATTACTCACGTACGAAACCGGATGGTACCGGTGACACCCCGCAGTGAATTACTCACGTACGAAACCGGATGGTACCGGTGACACCCCGCAGTGAATTACTCACGTACGAAACCGGATGGTACCGGTGACACCCCGCAGTGAATTACTCACGTACGAAACCGGATGGTGCCGGTGACACCCCGCAGTGAATTACTCACGTACGAAACCGGATGGTACCGGTGACACCCCGCAGTGAATTACTCACGTACAAAACCGGATGGTACCGGTGACACCCCGCAGTGAATTACTCACGTACAAAACCGGATGGTACCGGTGACACCCCGCAGTGAATTACTCACGTACAAAACCGGATGGTACCGGTGACACCCCGCAGTGAATTACTCACGTACGAAACCGGATGGTACCGGTGACACCCCGCAGTGAATTACTCACGTACGAAACCGGATGGTGCCGGTGACACCCCGCAGTGAATTACTCACGTACGAAACCGGATGGTACCGGTGACACCCCGCAGTGAATTACTCACGTACGAAACCGGATGGTACCGGTGACACCCCGCAGTGAATTACTCACGTACGAAACCGGATGGTACCGGTGACACCCCGCAGTGAATTACTCACGTACGAAACCGGATGGTACCGGTGACACCCCGCAGTGAATTACTCACGTACGAAACCGGATGGTGCCGGTGACACCCCGCAGTGAATTACTCACGTACGAAACCGGATGGTACCGGTGACACCCCGCAGTGAATTACTCACGTACGAAACCGGATGGTACCGGTGACACCCCGCAGTGAATTACTCACGTACGAAACCGGATGGTACCGGTGACACCCCGCAGTGAATTACTCACGTACGAAACCGGATGGTACCGGTGACACCCCGCAGTGAATTACTCACGTACGAAACCGGATGGTACCGGTGACACCCCGCACGGCAAGTACAGCGCCACCCGCAGCGTTTCGAACAATTACACAAAATAATGTTTGAAAAATCGGCACTAGTTTATGGAACACTGTTGCAGATGTGTATATAATAACCCAATACAGGCTGGATCGTAAATTAAAGACTCAGTGTCCTAGGCTCAACGACAAAGGTCTGTTTTAATTGTCACTTACAACATATGCTGACATTGCCAATATCAGTAAAATTTAGTCTGTTGTACAACCACCACAAGCTTAGGCTTAGGTTCAATCTAAGGCTTATAAACCTGAGCATACGGCTTAACTTTAGATGTGGGGTAAAGTGTACAAAAGCCGTAACTTTGCTTATTGGCGTAGTGGAAAATTAGGTAAGGCGCCGCAATTCACTTGTCTGGTAATATATTAATTAACCAAACTTTTTTTATAAAAAAACTTGCCAGATGTTCCTACCTGAACGAAGTCGTTGTTAGGAAAGTACACAAGGGGAGCGATAGGAAAAATGTATCCCCTCCCGGAATTTATGGAGAGACAAGAAAAATCATATTTAACACGAATTAGAATTGACCTACAGGATGCTAGTTGCAAAAAAACTTCATTTCGGATTACACCGTCCATAACAGAAAATTCGTAATACGCCTCGCGTGGTCCAGGTTTCGAACAGTCTTCAATAGAATAACCTACAGTGCCCCAGTGATTGAAAATGTTTCACTTGAGATTATACGCTGCGGAACAGGAATCCTGGTTATCCAGTTTTTAAGGCCCTTAGCCAGCTCACCTTGCTAGGGGTGGGGGGTTAAACATTTTTAGCAGGGGCATACAAGGATTTTCGATGACATTCAAGTAAGGTTGAAATTTTTCTGGGGGGGGCAAAATTAATCCACGGGAGAGGGGGCTGAGCCTCAATGCTCCTACCTTGGCTACGGGCCCGATTTGTTTAAATAAAAAACACACTCACAATGCTGCATTATATCCGTATCGTGTTGGATCGTGTGATCTTGACCCATGCGTTAGGGCACGTTCTTGTCTTACTGCAGCTCGATATCTGTTGTACGGATCTGAAGGATCAACGTCAGTTCCAACATCAGACGCAGTACCGCCGCCGTATTCGCTGCCACTTGCACCAGTTATTCCTGAAATACCATTCATATCAACTGTTGCGTTCGTTTCAACATGTAGTAGTCAATTTTGATCTTGTCGGCATCGTAGTCTAAGGGGAAGGGGGGCAGTGGGCTCAGCTCCCACCGAGAAAATTGTGGCCTCACCCTAGAGAATTTTCAAGGTAGCTAGTAGGTCATTGAAAACTGTTGTATGCGTGTCCTGAAATATTTTTAGTCCTTCCCCAAGCAAAGTCAGCTGGTTAGAGACCTGAATCTTGTACATTTTCTACTACTTTTTTGTTATGGCTATTTCGCTGTTGTATACTTTCTTCCACATTTAATGTCATTTGGTAGGTTAAGAGCCAGGCAAAACGTTAGGCAATTGCTTTCATATATTTAAGCCTTTTCCCTGATATCAGCTAAAATCTAAATCCTGAATATATTGGCAAAGTTGTACAAAAGGCAAGAGGTTTGAAAGGTGCCGACTACCGAAATGAAAAGCGAAGTTTCATGTAAAAAAGGGTACCTGCTTAGGAAAGGCTTGCAGTATCTAGCGATGGCAGGGGTATGCCGAGATCGACTATTGTAGTGACCCGAATAAGAGGGGGAACTGATATATACTTGGCCTCTCCAGAGAGTACCCCCTGTTATTCCGTTACGGACTGTTATTTATTTTTAACCCGCCTTCCGCCACCCTTCGATAGTGATATTTTTCCGGTATTGCAACTGTCCGTTGAATTAAACGTTTTTTTTGCCTTGCATCCAACGTCGATGTTTAAGGTTGTCTATTAACAAAACCACAAGATTGACTCGCACAACTGCTGACTAAACGATTTTTAAAAAGAGACGCTGATAATGGATAACATATTTCAGAGAAATTAACGTTAAACTTAACATTTATTCAATCACCCTTTCTAACAAAATTTCATGTTTGATCTACTTTCCAACTTCTTGAATGTGGTGCTAAAAGGTGCTTGGATTACATGATAACCAGAAGAAAGTTTTGGAAATACTAAAGCTCAGCGTGCAACACTTATAAGCCTGCTAATGTAATTATTGAATGAAATAGCACTAAACCTTTCACAGCTGAATTGTTTTAATTGCTCCATTCGTAGCTGAATGGTTTATGAATTTTATCCCTGATTTTGTTAGGCTTGGCACTCAGCTAAGCGAATCCATTTAACCAGTTAAATTCCCTGTTGTTTTCACAGTTTGCTTTGTGCTTTACCAGTCGTAGTGGGACTACATTTATTGAGCGAAGCTCAAACACACGTAAGCAATTAAGGTAATGTGCAAATTAGTTGTTAGCTAACTATTCATTTATCGGTTTTGTGGGTTTGTAAACTATTTATTCAAATTCCTCGCACCTAAAAACCCTTTAATGCTGAAATTATATTGCTCTTAACCTTAATAATTAGTGAAATATTGTAAACAGTCGTAATTTAGGCTTATAAACTATGCTAATATGCAAATTATCTATTAGCTAACTGCTCAGTTATCGGTTTTGGAGGTTTGTAAACAGTCTACGCAGATTCCTCGCACCCAAAAACCATTTAATGCTAAAATTAGGTTGCTTCTAACTGTAATAATTAGTGAAATATTGTGGAAAGTCCTAATTTAGGCTTAATTAACTATGCAAATTTTCCTGTACCTAATAAACGGCCTAAAATTTTAAAATCCCAATGCGAGGTTAACACCCCAGGATAATTGGCTTTCGAACAAAAAAAGTTTATCAAAATCGGTTCAGCCGTTCCTGAGATTCTTTTCGGACGGAAAGACGGACAGACGGACATCCACCTTTCGACCCCCAAGTACAAAACATAAAACGGTTCGCGAAACTCCGAGCTTCGCTCGGAGTTTCGCTTCGTCACTAATTATCTTAAATGCTTAAATATATATAAAGCAAAAAAATTAATTACTGCAGAAGCAGAACCGTTAATTGACGTTGGCGGCTTCGCAGTCTTGTTGGCGTTTATTTTAAGTATAGTCAAATACAACAAGTAAGATTAACTTGTTAAAAACTATAAATAATTTGTAATATGTGTCATGTGTTGCCTAAAAACAAGGTATCACTAAAACCACAGCATTGAAAAGGATTTTGCCTGATGAGACAGGCCCGTAGCCATACTCTATTATATTACAGTACCGGTGACAAACGGAACGGACTACCCTGAATAGTAACATGGACCAAAATTTTGACAATGATGCGACTCAAAATGTCTCACAACGGAAACATGACTTGGTCAAAAAATTTTCATAACGCTAGGCTTAGGCTATTATTTTCCGTTGATGTGTGTCATCCATTAATACGGGTATTCACACAATCAGTAACCAAAAACGAATCAAACTCAGCTGTGCCTCAATGCTACAAGAATATATGATGGTCAATTTCAACTAAGTACGGCAGCAAATTTAAAAACCTAAGCCCGTATTCGTATATGTGTGTAACTCGAATAACCAGTTGGCGATAGGTCCTGTAACTTTAGACGTGCACAAGGTGAGATAAAATTCATCACACTGTTCGCGTTTGATTTGTCCTACTTCGGTATCAGTTGTGAGATCTGCAACTGCACATGTTTGTCAGTTTGAAAGCCTATAGCTAACTGATGATAGGTGCTATACACATTTGAGATTTTGCTTCCTTAATTTAGAAGTTAACTTTCAATTCGCGACCACTTTTGCGGTATACTTTAGAGAACATTTTTTGAAAAAATCGCAAGTTCAACAAAACTTATAGGCGCAGTGAAAGGCCAAAACGAAGCAAAAATTATGGTGGATGCAGGAATTATTTAAAATGTGGAGGTTCAAACTTTAAAAAAAATTATTTTCGTTATTTGTTCAATCAACTTCGCCGAAATGATATATGTTTGGTTTATGATATAATTTGAACGTGCAAAATGTAACTCTTGCCTAAAAGCTTGAAAAAATGTGATACTCGCGTTTCGACCGAATACGCCACTCAATTCGGACACGCTGCTCCAAAACGTAACAACATTCACTATAAAATTCAGTGAGTTGATTTTAACTCAGAATCAGATGAATTATACTCAGTATGAGTTCGGACTATCAGAACTCAGAATTTTAAGTTGATTCAATTAATTCTAAGTTAATTAATCAACTCACACAGAGTCAACTCATCTGAGAGGGAGAATCAACTACACTGAGATTGAGTTAATTTTTACTGATATTAATTCAGAAATAACCAATTCGCTAGCTGAATTGATTAATCAACTCATTGCAATTTACTGCGTTGATTCCCCAAAATACAAGGCAATGAAACGGCTGTTAATATTTTAGAGTGGTTTACATAACTGAAATGATTTCTTGATATCCCTTCAAATCTGCCACATGTATATCTATAATGTGGCCCATCTTAGGGGTATGCCCATTGTGAGACAGCGATTTTGGAGAAAGTACGAGGTTTAGGTTTAGGATTAGACTTAGGTTTAGGCTTACGCTTAGTCTTACGTTTTAGGCTTAGCGCTTTAGACAGGCGCCTACATAATTAATATGGGTATTAGAAAGTCAAGACTGCGCTTTGATCGCTCACTCAAGCAATACAGAGCAGGTTCGGTTTAGAGACAATTGCGTATATTTCTCGGTTTTTATTAGACAACATTTTAGGTACAATTCAAGTAAGCTTGCCATTTGCACCACCGGCCGAATTAGTCTACACACTCGCGTGTACAAAAGACGGTTTGAATTTCGCCGCCTCAGACAATATCTTACCATTGGGATCTCGCCAAAGGGTACTAAAAGCCGCGCCCTCTCCAAATAGTTGTTTGCGCCTTCTAAATCAACATGGTAGTGATTTAGTGTTAATTTTGATGATTGCGAGCCCCCCCCCTGTCAAAAAAATGGTTCTTTGTGCTCCCGTATTTTTTTACATTTTCTACCGAAACCCTTATATATCGCACTCACGTTGTAAATCTCGTGAAATACATTCTTGTTCGAAATGGCTACACACGTGCGTGTGTGACAAGTAACATATGTTCGTCGACCTATTAAAGCGATCTGAAACTTTTCGCAAGTCGCACTGTTCAAGTCACACGACCAGCGGTAACATCAGCCGGCGAGCCGCGGGCACACTACCACCACCCCATCCGGTTTTTGGCAGTCAGAAAATATTATGCGGAAATTACCTTACAAATCATTAAATTTGGCTTCTACCTAGCTCGTTTTGCTTGCAACGAATTTTTCACCGTTATTGCTCGCCGTTGTATGTGTGCCCTTACCCCACAGTTTTTAGATCGCCTGCTGTGACCCTGGTCACAAACCGCACAGTTAGGTTCAAGACTAGTTGCTCTCATCAGCAAAATAAAAATAAAAAAAACGAAACGACTTTGAAGATAAATGTGAAACCATATCAAGTCATGCAAGGGTACACGGCGAAGCCGCAGAAAAGCGAATAGATCTGTTCAACAGCAATTCACAATATTGTCTAAATCATCTCGTGCGGTGCAAAACAAAGCTGATTTAGTATAGTTTGAAAGGCACAAGACAAAAAAACCGCAACTGTGTATTATGTTTTATAGCTCTTATTAAGGCACCATTGATAAGCTTGGACTATAGCCATCAGCAGATAAAACCCATTTTGACTCTAAATTTTGACGGGTAATTCAAATTACCGCGCAGCGACTAAAAGCTGAAATTGACCATTGCCAATATTTGTTTTCCGATGCGGTCGCGTTTATTTTGTTGCTAAAATCATACTTGGATTGTTTGCGAACCTGTTGAATGTGTAAATTAGCAAAGCGATAGTCACATATGCAAGTTTCTGATCATATAAAATAAAAAACAATATTTTCCGGTAGAAAATTTGGCGATTTAGATTAACTGCAGTCAGTGGAAGGCAGGAATAACGTTCGTCGTCGCCATATTGTTTCAAGCAGCCTTTATTTTGTTACTAAACTCAAATTTTGAACCTACGCAAAACTTTAAAAAATAAATTTGTTAGGCCGCATTCACACGTGTAAGTTTTACAGCAAAAACTTGCCGGTAAGAAATATCATTACGCATAGTTTTCTGCTACATTCGTTGCATAAATTTCTGAAACTATTTAATACAAATTTTGATCGAATCTTTTTAGTCCCGCAGAAACCCGTTACGCCCTTCGCCAAAAATACATAAGGTCAGGAAACATTAGAGAATGCTTTAGGAGACATAGAGAATGTTTTAGGAGACATCTGGGGTCGTATTCTCTAATGTGAGTAGCAACTATAACCTATTAGTGATAGGTGCTGTAACTTTCGAAACAGTGAATGCTGAAGCTCAAAACTCAAGAAAACCGATTCGCCCCTGATCTTTACATGGGTCATAGTTGCTGTACACATTTGAGAATATGGACCCGGAGCTAAATTGATTCACATTAGGTTATAATGTACTTCAACTGCATCGTGTTGAAGTTTTACATGAATTACACCCGCATGATACATGACTAGCGCCCAATAAACACTAACTGCCAAGCATGATATAAGAAAAAACAACTGGTTCATAAATTTTAAGCATAAATACCTTTGCGGCGAACAATTGTTAGTAGTCTAAGGCATACATTCTTTTGAAGAATAAAAACGAGAATAAGTATGGCATATATGTTCAACGAAACGGCCAACGTATAGAACAGGGGCAGAACAGTAGTATAAGCATATGCTTAAACCTAAGCCTAATCGTAACAATGAACTTATTCCTAAGCCTAAGCCTAAGCCAAAAAAGTTGGTCTGAAAAGCTTAAGTTTACTCGATTGCAGTCCCACCGGAAAACGTTCCGCCCTTGATCTGTACATGGGCCAAAGAAACGAACGATAATCATTATCATTATTTTAGAGCAGGCTAAAGAACTACCCCGTTCCAGATCTTACATATTGTTTTTAGGTTAAAGAATATTTATGGTTGCTTATATTGAGAAAGCATCGTTGAAAGTTTTGCTTGTATTGACGCTCGAACTTATGGCGAATCCAAAAATTTGGCGGGGTGAAGCGGTGTTTTGTTATAATAGTGAAATTATCTCGTATACCAAGCGAATAAGAAATTTTAATTGGCTAAGAACCGAATTGTAATACATAATTTTGGTTTTGATGTCTGTTAGGGGGGTGCGAAAGCAAGACGCCTCAGTGGCGTCCAACCCACCGCAATCCGCGTGTGCATTGAATACCTACTTTAGCACGACAGTGTTAAATTATGTATATTTTCTGATTCACGAAGCATAGAAAAAGTTTGAATGTCCAACAGAGCGCAGTAGAGTGCAAACAGAATATTAGCTGTATGATTTCTCTGAATCACAACGTCTTACCATATTCTTGCTATTACGATTTTGACTATTTTTTAAAGGATGCTTACATTTACCATTTCGTTTGGATTCGCGAGTAGGCGGAAGAAAACAGTAGTCCCAGAAATCCGGTTAAAGGTTCAGATCCGTAATCTAACAGCTTGTGGACGAAATTCATGATACGAAAAATATGCTATGATTCTTAATATGTTAATAGGCTTACATTTGAGCAATTTTTGGTTTGTACTCGCAGTTGTATTAAAAATGCCAAAACCAGTCAGTTAAAGCATGGTGGGCCAATGTAACGATTATAGAAGCGGAACGTTTTTTGCCGGGACTGCAATAGAACAAGCTTAAGCTTTTTAGACTAACTTTTTTGGTTTGACTTAGAATAAGTTCATTTTTACGCTTACACGTAGGTTGGGCTTCGGAAAATGCTTATGCTACTGCTACGGCCCTTTTCTATGCATTGACTGCGTTGTGTATAGATTGTCACTACAACCCTGTTGTCAAAGTTTCCGATATCTCCTGTGGAAATGAAGATGTTTTAAACAGTATAAAAATGCCTATACATGAAGTTTTTATATACATATATAATATAGTTAAACCCAAGACAAGACAGCCGTTGAAACAATTGATATATTGTAATTTCAACCTTTAGGGTACAGGGTGTAGTATCGTTTGTGGCATACGGTAGATGCGTCTTTGTTTAAAAACAGTATTTTTTGGACAACACAATATCAAATTACAATCAAATTTTGAACTGTGAAGTCAAACTCAACTATAAATTAAAAAAATTTTGATCCAAACTGCCTGCTGTGAGTCGTATTAAAAAATGCTGCGGGGGCGAACTATCGGCGACGAACTGTCGGGGCACGAAGTGTGAGGGTCAAATTTTACCGACGAGCCAATTTTGCCGGAGACAAATTTTCCTGAGACGGGTTGTCGGCGACAAATTGTCGAGAACGAAATTTCGTAAAACGACACTTTGCGTAAAAATGAAAGGGCAGATTTGAGTTGAGCCAAAACATGATGTGGTCGCACTCAAACGACTCGGTAGTTTCTAAGCGATGCTCATAGTTCAAGTGTCTGTTGTATCATATTAACAAAGTTTGAAAGAAGTTCCCATGGGGGTAACGGGGGTAACCTGCACATTGGTATCCATAGTCTGGTATTGGGGTTCCTCGAACTAAGGCACAAGCGATTTTCGAATTTTCCACATTAGCAGGTACGACCTTGTTGAATTTTACGGAATTTAATGGTGATAGGGGTGAAAATCACAAAACCGTGCGATAACCAATTTGCGTTATTTTCTGATTTGAAAATGTATATAAATATTGGTTTCAAGGGGAAAATATGCTAGCTTTTTAAGCTCGTGGTTCATTGCTTCATAACTTTACAGTACTTATTTGTCACCAACTGGCGGTGATAGCTGCTACACACATTTGAGAATATTTGCATAAAGCGGGTTCCATATTAGGCTGTTCCAACTATGTATAGTGCTTTAACGATTTATACGGCTTCTACATGTTTGATTAGGCGTACAGCGCACTCGAGTTTGTCTTTTGTTAACTTTTACCATTAATGTCTGATCATTAGTACAAGAGTACAATTATTAATTCAGACACCTTTCAAAACGTTGACAAAACCGAATTAGCTAAAAACGAACAAAATACAAAAAGAAACCCGTTGTCCTGCAGACTTTGGTTTGACAGAACAAAACCACAAGCCTGAAAATAATATTCTGGTTCACGTAAACAAAGGTTTCAAACAAACATATTACTGTTTGCTAAATGAACTAGAAATTTTAAGGTCAACATTTCCGGCTTGAAAATTGTTCTTTGCAGAGTTGCAGGAGTAAATTTTGGCAATACATGTGTGTTATATATTATACTTAAATATATATAAATATATATTATATATAGTTTGACAAATTATATACCACTCGATGCACGTTGCGGAGCTGAGAAAATGGTGTTAAATCTTTTCTAAACTGACGATTGGTTAACAATGAGACCTTAAAAAGTCGAATTATTCAAAAATTCAAATTTGGGCGTGAAATAGTCAAAAGAGGTCAATAGAAGCTCAAATATGCAAAAATTTTCAAAATGTAACCAACCATTTTTGGGCAAACGCAGGCTATGAGGATAACGAAAAAACCCTATATATGTATATATACAAATATATGTATGTGTGGATAGCAAAGTATATCGCAGGATATTATTGTTAAGAAATAGAACAAAATGGTGTTTTTTCAATAATCGTTGGGGAAATAACGAAATTTGAACAAACTGTTCACTTCAAATCGTAGATAATAATGATCGCTTCAGTTTTCAAATATTTATAAAACTGAATATTATAGTAAACTGAAGCCGTTTGATGCTTCTATAAAAGTTATCCGAACGTTATTTTTTTCAAAAACAACTGTATTTTAAGTTAAAAAAACTTTTTTAAGAGAATAAATCCTTAACCAAGTTAAATAAAACAATTGCTGAATGCAATTGCTCAAATTGCCAAATTGCATAAATACTAACAGTTTGCACACATGTCTTAAACCAACACGGTATCTACAAAGTTTGACACAAACGCACTAGAAGTTTGAGCCAATTTTAGCTGCGACGACAGACCAGGGTCAGTGTTTTCTAGTGCCAGCCGCATCAAAGACAGACTGGCGTCGTTACGGGCCGCCAGCAACCGGAATTTTTGCCTTGTAATTAAAACACTTATACACAAATTGCTTGCTACGGATTCGTTCAGGACTGCACGTTGGTTTTGTTGGATCCATCTGGAACCGACACTCCATGCCGTTCAAATTAAAAAATTGACCCCTTTTGGGTCGTCTTATTGCACAGGCAACGATTAGATAATATTTACCAGAGGAATGGGCGATACCCGAGATGTATGATTGTGTATTCAAGCTAAATAAAATCATTTTTGAATTTGAATCTAATGGAATTTTTCGTCAATTCACTCATTGATTTCGTCTACTGAATTCGTGTCAAATTTAAGTCGGAAACCCTCTCTTACCGGGGTTCGATGGGCAGTAAGCTCAGCCGTGCCTGAGTACGCTATGTCGACGTTGCGAAATTGGCAAAACATCACAGCGGTAGAGCGCTCGCCTCGGAACGCTAAAGGCCGCTAGTTTGAAACCACTCGTAATCCGCTTTTTCAGCAGCTTAGTTAAGAGGTCTGATGTCCCGATTCCGAACTTGATCGACAGTCATCGCAGCGTTAGTTACCTCAAAATGCTAATTGTAAACGGCAACTTACTGATTTTTGGCACTCCGCCACCGCTGCTGTAGGGATCGTAGATGTCACTCTCGTATCCGTACAATGGTTCACACAATTCTTCCTCGGCACTAAAGCTGAAAAAAACACGTACGAACACAACAAATATTGCTTAAATTATTTAACACTAAGGGTTGCGCTATACTTTTGTTGATGTCTGACGCCGTGCGTCACCCGTACGGCGCCGCCCGTCACCGTGATTCACCTGTACGGCGCCGCCCGTTACCGTGATTCACCTGTACGGCGCCGCCCGTCACCGTGATTCACCTGTACGGCGCCGCCCGTCACCGTGATTCACCTGTACGGCGCCGCCCGTCACCGTGATTCACCTGTACGGCGCCGTCCAGCGCCGTGCGTCAACCGTCCGTCACCGTACGTTACGGTGCGGTATGCTACGTGAATTACACGCGTACGATACCGTATGGTGACGGACGGCGACAGACGGTGACGAACGGTGCCGCACAACAAGTATAGCGGAAGTGCCCCCAACCACCCAATTGGGGCCCCGACCTTTAGAGGTTCACAAAGTTAAGCATGCTGAAAGACGCAAAATTTCGTCGAAAAAATTTTCCGCTACTATTTACCAGAGCTACATTTTGCATTGAAATTTGCAAGACCGTAACCTGTGTGGGGGATTCAGAGGTCGACCCCACACCATTTGCAGTTTTTGTCTTGAGGTTTTCGCAGTTGGAAACACAAGCCCCCCCCTTCGATATTTTGATAGAGCGTAACCTCCTAAACCTGGTTATGTCCATGATACGCTGCGTTTTTCGTCATCGCATTTTTTAAAACATTTCGGGGGTTGAAACTTCGACCTACCTGCGTTTGCGTAACTTGGCCAAATTTCGTACGCCGAGCGTTTTACCAAGCCGTCGTGCTGTAATGCGATCTCGTCGTAACAGGTCACGCCCGGGGTCCGATCCGGTGACCGATGGAACGCGGCCTGAATAATATGCGCCTTCGCCAGTTGGGCCATAGATTTCTTCGAGTCGTCGCCGAGTCTCAGGAGTCAATCCGTGTGGCAGATTGTTTGCGGCCCATTGAGCTGAGTTCGAGTATTGATTGGCGCGGTATGGGACTCCTGCAACAAAAAAATCCAACATCGTTCATTTTTTTGGGTTACTGTCGCACAATCAGTTGTGTGGCGGCCAGGATTTTCAATTGGCAGGGATAAGTATAGGCATTACAGTAACCGTTGAGTTTTGAAGGATTCGCGAAGAGACCGAACATAAAACGATGGACAAAATTTTAAAATTTGTGTTCAAATAACAAATTTAAATTTTATGTGGGTGTAAATGGATGGTTAGATCCGCCAGATCCGGCCTTACAGTATGTGTTAAACCATGAAGGAAGCTTTATTTTCCATTGCAACTGTCGAAAAACGGTTTGTGTCTCGTGGATTGAGGACCTGGACAACTAAGATCGTCTTGAATACTCGCCTGCGTGCTATACTTGTCGTGTGGCAAAGTCCGTCTCAGTCCGGCATCGTCTGTCACTGGGCGGTATCGTAAGCGTCAGGCCCGTAGCCAATGAAGGGTCAGGCGGCCTCCGCCCCATGAAAAAAATTAAAATTTAAACTATAGAAAATTATCTATCTTGCTTGTCAGTCAACAACAACCCTTATGTGCCCTGCCTGAAAACTTTTTAGCTCCGATGGCCTGATACGCGTTTTATGTATCGAAATGACAATTAGCCATGCTAAACTGACATGTACCACGGTACCAGTTTCTCAAAAATCAACTTCCTGCAGCAAACAGAAAAGGATTGAATTTCAAAGCAAAATTAACACGCGATGGGTTAAACTATAAACTTGGTATAGTTTATAATTTATACCCCCCGTCGTTTATTGTGCCATGGTTTACACCGGAATCGCTTCCGTGTTGAAATTGCGATGTAACAGATCGGCACAATTCAGCCCATCCATGGTTTAATACAGGTTGTGTCGTGCATCAGCTGTGCCTCAAGTGTCCCGCAAAAACCTACGGCTTAAAAGCCAAAGCTTCAAACGTCATATTGAAATCTTGACTTAAGCTGTCCTGTTCCCGCAACCCAGCCATTACTAATAAATGTTAAAGCAAGTCAAAGTTTACCTGTTTGCGGATTGATAACTGGTAAGGCACGTCCTGTATTCCCTATAAGTCCCGTTGTTGGATCAACTAAAGGCATAATACCAGTCGCAATAGTTGCCGTAGATATGATACCAGGTTGCGAAGCGTGGGGTACACTTATCCCTTGATTAGCGAGCGCTAGTTGAGTTGCATGATCTAGCGAAGTGCTTGTGCTTGCCGCAGGTAAGTGCTTGACGAGGTAGGACGTTTCCATTTCGCTCATTGAAGGCTTATCAGCTGAAATAATAATTCTTTACAGTAATGACAATCAATGGCGGATCCATGGGGGGCCACCCCGGCCGTGCCCCCCCCCCCAACAGCATCTCGACAAAATATATATACGTAGCAATTTTGTGACAATAGTTCGTGGTTTGTGTGTGGGTCAACAGTAAGTTTATTACCTGTGAAATTTTGCCCCCCCCCATTTTGAGATCCTGGATCCGCCACTGATGACAATCCAAACATTTCTATGCAGCGTTGTCTCACTTGAATTCCCAAATTTAAGCAGTAATTCTATCTGGCAAAACAATCGAATTGGGCAATCAGCGACCGACTGGCCCCGCTTTCGGTGCCACCCGTGGTTGCATTTGTTTTGCGCCTCCCTTAGTTACTGCAAACAATATAGGTACATGCTTGTTTTTGTCCGTATGCAAATGCAACGTGTACTGCACTATAAAATTTTTATAACTCACAGAATATGTATCGATATACAGCGAATGTTAAACGTACACGCAAAATAAATTGTTATATTCAAGAAATATTGACTGAAATTTAAGACAATTATTTCTTTAATTCGGACTCCAGACATGTACGCTTGAATTCCAGATTTTATAGCTGGAATTTTTCAGAAAAATATGTCCGAAATTTTTTAGACTTATAAAAGTCTGAAATTCAAGACTGTTCCATGAATGCTTAAAAGAAATATTTCTGATACATAAGCTCTGGAATACAAGACATAGATCTGCCTGGGAAACCGAATCCAATATTTAGGGTCAAACCTCATCCAAATATTCTAATGTTATAACCTAAGATACGTTCAAGACGTGATCTCAACTCGACAATCCGAAATATCCTTGAATTGTGATTATGTATATACCCTTTTAAGAATACAAACCAAATAACTTGTTTTACATACTTCATAATCAGAAAATTAATCCTTGAATGTAAGACAACAATTTTTTGTAAGGATGAAATATGTTTCTTATACATTGGCAATAACAATTTCTTGAATAAGACATTTATTTTTCAATTTAAGACTATTAATCTCTGAAATACCAGACATTTATGTCTTGAAAACGTTCGCTTAATGGTGCGCAATCTTACACGTCCTAAGGCACCCAAACTCTGCTCTTCCAGTTGCTTAGATAATACTGTCTGAGCGGGGGGGGTGTGTGGTGTTGGGTGGGGGGGGGGGGGGGTTGGGGAAAGCAGAAAGGAGAACCGGAAAGGGGTTATGGGGGTTTTTAAGTTTCAAAGATGTTTTATTTCTCTGCAAACACACTTGAAGCGCGCAAATATTCACAAGGCTTTATAACATTTTAAAGAAACAATGGCGGATGCATCGAAATCTTGAAAAAGTTGAATGAATTTCGTAATTTTTATTTCATTTCAAACAATTGCAGTATATCTGTATTAATGAAAAATTGCGAAATATATATCTGATTTATAACTAATTTTGAGCATAAAAATAACGTAATTTCCGTTACTTCGATAACGGAAGTTGGCACCGATTTTAACGGGACACGGATATTCGGTTGCATCCTGCTGTTGAGGAACATTGCTAATTTTACTACATACCAAGTGATTCAGCTCTTGTTAGATTCGGATGAAACACATAGTACTGCTGTTGTTGACTATTCGTTGCAGTTTGTGTTGATGTAACAGGTACTCCAGTAAGCTAAAACATAATTACATACCCATATGTATCATTCTATACCCTGCTGCTATAGATTTCACAAATTGGTTTACCTTATGACGTGTTTTCACTTAACATTTTTGACCTGAATACAGATGTGGATCCAAAAATTTTGAACGGGAGCGGGCGGGCTGGCAAATGTTACGAAACGCAAAAATTGTAAAGTAGGAACCTTATCATTTTATAACCAAAAAATTTTCTGAGGACGAAAAATTGTAAGGTGGGGACGTTACCATTTTCTCACAATGAAATTCTGCGGGGGAAAATTGTGTTTGTTACAAACAATTTTAAGAGGGTTAAAAGTGTAAGGTAGGGAGGGACCTTACCATTTTAACACAAAAAATTCTGACCAAAATTAGCTTGTTTGAAAACTAATCGCTAAAATAGCCATTTCAGATTACAAGTTATATTTATTCTGAAATTTTTTGTACTAATAATTTTGAAATTTTTAGAAATTGTGAGTTTTAAACATGCAGGTTTTATAATTGAAATAGAAAATAAAATAACTCTTGTGCATTTGCGTTTCGTTTAGGATTAGGTGTATATGTTAAGCCAAGGCTTACCAATGCTTAAGCACTTTGTCTAAACCTAAAGTTAAGTCTGAGGCTTAGTCAGAGACGAAGCCGTAAATTAAATGTTGAAGGAAGCGTCTAAAAGGGCCGGCCAGTTACTTTAAGGGGCGTAACAGTAGATTAAGCGTATTCCTAAGTCTACGCCTAAGCCTAAGCGTTGCAAAAATGAGCTCCTAAGCCTAATCCTAAGCCAAAGCCTAAGCCTAAGCAAAAAATGTAATCCAGAATCTAAACCTACTCTTTTATAGACCCGCCATAAACCTGGACGCCCCTTAAAGTAACATGGGCCGAAGGGACCGTAAAAATTCACCATAATTTACCGATGTTTGAGTTTGGCCTTGGATCTGTCCAACTCCGCTGCCTGCAGTGCCCGCAATCGTTGGTGTGGCACTGGTCACTGCAATACTGCCCTGTAGATTGCTACTTGTTGACGCAGAACCCACAGATGCAACTGGTTGAGACTGTGATGATAAGTTGATAGCAGAAGCAGCTATGTTGGTGGCCTGAAAATGTAAACAAATTTAAGAAAATGTTACTTCAAACGTATTCATTTCACCAAAATTTTCATGGAACTCAAAGTCTCAACACAACTGCGACAAAAGCTATCAAGTACAGGGTGTAAACAAATAGCACAAATAACCAAAACGGAGAGTGATCGAAATAACTTAAACGGAAAACGAATATTGCAGTATAAAAGTTTCAAAGGTGTTATATTATTCTGCTAACACTATTGCAACGTGCCAATATTCACCGTGCTTTCTAAAATTTTAAAGAAACAATGGCGGATGCGCCGAAATTTTTCATATTTCGAATGAATTTCGTAATTGTCTTACACTTCGAACAATTGCAGCTTATCTGTTATGATAAATTGCAAGAAACAGACGTGATTTTCAACTAATTTTAAGCGCAAAAGTCACAATGTTTTCGGGTTTTTTACACGAAAACGGATACCAATTTTTAAATGAAACGGAAACGGA
Source organism: Enoplolaimus lenunculus (assembly GCA_030248215.1). Taxonomy (NCBI): domain Eukaryota; kingdom Metazoa; phylum Nematoda; class Enoplea; order Enoplida; family Thoracostomopsidae; genus Enoplolaimus; species Enoplolaimus lenunculus. Next base: position 118,953 of record JASANG010003231.1, on the reverse strand, counting down.
TACCGATTTTTGCCGGAAACGGAAACCGACATACGGTTACACCCTGATCAAGTGTGCAAAAATAAAACAGCACTACAAAATGTCTTCATAAAATTAAAATGGAAACATTTACCTGAGATAAAGCACCTGAACTTGAAGGAAGTGTTGCAGAAGGAAATCCGGATGCGTTTTGTTGTTGTTGCTGTTGCTGTTGTATCATGAGCAAACCACTTGACGGCGATGCTGAAAATAAATTACAATACGAAGAATTTTGTTCAATTTTAATTGGAAGTTGCGTGTGTTTGTCATTTATCTCAAATCCTGACGTTTCAAAAGTAATTTCTTGGCAGCGATAATAAATAAATATTTTGAGAAATTAAAAAAAATTGATGCTATTTTAATGGTTAAAAACTTAATATTCCTAATGGTTGTTATATAGATAATACAATCCTACGTTTATCTGTAAAATTGTTATTTCAGCTGAACATTCTCCTGCTCGTATTGAATAATATTTACCTGACGACATTCCGGCTGATGATTGCACAGAAAGTAATTGAGCGTTGGCTTCCGATGACGTCATTGCTTGTCCAGACGGGTACTGAAATAACAACAAACGCAAAAGCTGTATCGACTATTTGGTAAAACGGGTCTATTGAAGTAATGGTACTTGCTTTAGTTCCCCTCGAACTAGAATTAACTTAAAGCTGTGCCGGCCGACTATTTGGTAAAGCCAAGAATGGATTAGGCATACTTTAGCAGAGTATAGCGCACGTTGCGTTTTTGGCCGACCCCCAATACTTCACAGGGGGGGTGGTTGAAATATGCACAGAACGAAAAAAAATACATAACATGCCATTGACCAAAGAGTCGCTTCAGTGGTACCTGGCTGTATGGAGTAGGTGAACCACCAACCATGCCAAGTTGATTTGCCAACTGGTGGCGACTCGTAACACCGGTTCCAATTGAGGATGCGTTGAACGAGCGTGGAACACGAACAACATTTGAATCGCTGCTTATTGCGCCTGAAACCAAAAAATATATGCTTTTTGATGACAATTAACGCTATTAAATGCAATGTAAGGAGAAAGAGCCATCGTTAGGATAGTGGACCCCCCATCAAGACCGAAGGATCCACAATTAAATGTTTCCCAGCGCTATAAGTTCATAGTCATCGAAACAAATTACTTTTCCAAGATGGACCCCCCAAAGTTCGGGGGGCCTTATTGGTGGTTTGGGTGTGTTTCCGCCAGCAGTGTACTGAGATACATGGCATAATTTAAAGCAAGCGCTGATGATCACAATTAGGCAAGAGTATGCAACAAGGTGGATTTGCAGGGTACAAAGAATAATAGTACGATGTACGTTTTTTCCGTCCCCTGCATATGGTGGGTCGACGTGTTATTCATTAACAATAAATTGTCAGTCAAAATTAACAGATTTCTTTTTAATGTACCCAGAGAAACGGTTCTAGCAATGGCACATGAAAAAGTGTCCGTGGTTATAAAAATAAATCACCCTCAAATCTGGAGTGTATGCTCTGAGTACAGTCTTTTCTACACAGAATAGGACCTTTCTGCGTACTCTTGTCTTAAAGCGAGATCACCAGCTATTGGTTAACGCAAGAATGAATGATATTTTGATTGATTGATACGAGTTTATCACTGTATTTATTCCGTGTGGAAGAAAATGTACCCAGCTTTCGTTGCGTTTTATTTAAACTTCATCCCCTTTGTTGGCGGGGGGGGTGTTCGCAGGTTACTAAATTTTCCGTTCCACCCACCACAGTTGAACCGCTTCGTTTTGCTATGTGGCTCTGTTTATATTTTGTTATTCGTGAACGATGCGAAGGTACGAATTATGCGAAACATTTTTTGGTCAACCGCATACTGTAAGATGTTGTGGCCGATGCATATAATTCATGTCGAACCGATGAAGACTTGAAGACATATTTAAAATAAATATTGTAAGACAATGGTTTAAGATTACTTTGCTAAATATAAAATAGTTGAAACTAAAGTTGTTGAGGGAGATTAAACGTGGCGGAGCGATAGCGTTTAACTATTTCACTGCCTTCTTATATCACGCCCGTAGCCAGCTCTAGCTTGCTAGGATGGGGCTAAAAGATTTTTTTCACGACGGGCATACTACAAGAGGTTTCAATGACGTACAAGCAAGATTGTAAATTTTGTAGGGGGCCAAAATGTTTCCAGGAAGGCTATACCCCCCTGCACCCCCTGGGTTACGGCCCGTCTTATATAAATAAATTTTTCCACTTCCCGCGCCGGGCAAGATTAAGCTTTCGACATACCTTCACGCGTCTTTGTACGAACAGTAATAAATAGCGGGGGATCATCGATGAATTCGTGTTTTTGCAAAATTGCGTGATCTTCTGAAACGTACAAAACAGGCTACGGTTGTTGGTACTTATACTTCCCCTACGACGACTAAGACCCATATTCTCAAATGCGTATAGCACTAATTAGCGATAGGTTTTCAAACAGACGAACATCATCTACAGTTGCAGATCTCAAAATTGGTACAAAAGTAGGACAAATCAAACACGCGACACAAAACAAGCTACGGTTGTTGGTACTTATACTTCGCCTACGACGACTAAGACCCATATTCTCAAATGCGTATAGCACTAATTAGCGATAGGTTTTCAAACAGACGAACATCATCTACAGTTGCAGATTTCAAAATTGGTACAAAAGTAGGACAAATCAAACACGCGACCTATGTGCCGAATTTAGAACCTCACCATGCGCTGGTTACAATGTTACAGGACCTATGTTCTCCAACTGGTGATAGATGCTACATACTTTTAAGAATACGGGCTTAAGGATCAGGTTGAGGCTCAGGCTTGAGCTTTAGAGCTTAGGCAATGGCTTAGGCTTATCTGTCAGAAAGCCTTTTCCAAAACCAAGGCATAAGCTTAGCCTGACTTAAACCTAAGCGTATGGAAGGGAAGTGTACACGAGCCGAGCCGACTTTTAACTACCAACTGCGACTTGATCATGTATATTTATTATAGTTGTTGAACTCAAATTGGGTGCAACAGTAGAGCAAATCATATGCGAAAAATGTACTGAATTGTGAGCCACAGCATTCACTGGTTCGAAAGACACAAGACCTATCGCCAACTGTTACTAGGTGCTACACACATTTGAGAATATAGACCCTGGAAGCAATCCTACCTCTAACAGTTTGGTTAAGCATCATAGGCACTCGTCGTATTGAGCAAATATAGCATCAAATGTTACCACGGTCATGAGTTTTGGGTCACTTGAGACATGAATCAATTAGCTCTGGGTGATGATGGCTCATGGGTATACCATAAAAGGAATAGTGAGATATATCTGCTACAAAAATTGCTAGAGACACAAGGAATAAGGCACATTTTAAACGCTTAAGAATAACCAGCGATATCCTTGAGTTAAAATCTTTAAAAAGGCGTTATATCTTCCCGCAAGGTACGCCTCTGATCATAACCCATTGTCGTCCCAGTAGAATATATCAGAATATACACAACTTTTGGACGATTATTTCAACAGGTCAAATTATTTTCTGCGAAACAATTTGTTCTTGGTTATGCCTCTGATCGTGAACCAGTTTCGTTTCTGGTACAAACAAATGCACCAGAATATGAACACACACACCGACTCTCAGACTGTTTAACATTTTTTGCTTCCAGGAATTAAGCTGGTTATTCCAAATCCTCTAAAAGTGCCTTTTCTCGTTAGTATTTCGGGATGGGTGCGACCCCCCGTATATCCTATTGGCATACGCCCCCATTGCGTGTAGTTTAAATATTTAAAATTATACTGCCGAACCCCGTTACACATCTTGACTCAACGACTTTACTTTACCTGTCGGACTGGTAACTTCGCTAATTTTCTTGCCATCTGCGTAAATCAAATAACCAGATACCGCTGCACGACTGGGTGGTTTCGGTTGATTTGTTACAGGGAACCAAGTGACCAAAAGGCTGCCTTCTTGTGGGCCAATTTCACACATTACGTTCGCTGGCGGATCCGGAAGACCGACTACAAAATTAAAAACGAATGATTACACGTAAAACAGTAAACAATATAGGTTGGTTTCCCAAAACACTACTTGAGGAACATATTTCAGTTAGGTATCTTTCAGCGTATTATGCAAACCCGGCCAACTACTCTCTAAAAACTTAAACTTAACCCTTTCTCACATGAATATTTTCTATCTCACCTGAGACCTACTTTTAGCTAGGATTCGAACTGCAATGACTGGAGTGGGAGGCGTTTACCATCACCACTCAGCTATAGGAGCTTGACGCTCGAGCCCGATGGGGCTCGCACGTCTTGTGGTGATTTAGTACTATGTATACGTGTTGCCATTGTTAAACCACGATGCGATATATACTATTTAACGTATACACACTGCGCTGAGGTGCCTAAAGGCAACTCAATGTGAGAAGGGGTTAAAACATAGCTTAACTAAACTTTAATATTAGTTTTAGTAAAACTTAAATTGCTGGACGGACTAACTAAACTAGAAATTTAAGGTTCACATAAACTAACGTGTTTTAGTTTAACACGAGGTTAAGCAAGCGTATTTTTAGTTTAAGACACCAGTGCAGGCCAGAAATTTTGTGTATCTAAGTGTTCGTTCAGTTTAGCTTGAACTGAAAATATGTAGTATTTTAAATGAGTTTAAGCGTGAACCTACCTGTTAGTTTCATTAATCTAGAAAGTTGGATCATCACCTTAAGCTTAAATCATGTTAGTTTAAGCTTTTAGAGAGTAGTAAATAATAATGGCGTAAGTTTGCCGAAATCTCTTATAAAGCATCCTAAGCTAAAGATAACATAATAGACTTGTTAAACGTTTTTTTCAATTCCGTACTTTTTGGAAGCGTTTTGAAATCGACAAATCCTTCGACGATTTTCTCTTCAAGAACAGCACGTGGATTTTTGGCTCGAACTGAGCAGCGATACAGATTAGATGGGATAAGACCTGCAATACATTGACACATAATATTTCGTTGAACAATTTTGTGCAGGGTCGGAGCAGCCACCCCTCCCATACCCACCATGTGAAGGGCCCCATCTACAAATATGAACCCCACCCTAGGATTTTAAGCAAGAAATTTGAAAAAATATTTTACTCCTTCGCAAGCGGCCCCCATAATTGAATATTGGGGTGGCATCCTAGCCTGCTCCAGCAATGACTTTCTGTTATCATTCCTGTTAGTTAAAAACTTTTAACTGTTAAATTTTCAAAATTAATGATCTATATATTAAATGATTCTCGTTGAAATTAAATAAAGGTAACCATACAACCTAGAGCTGTATTCTCAAATGTGTGTAGCAAGCCAACAACTGTAGTCCTAAACGTCAAAATTTCCTGAGTTTAATATGCAGGATCATTGTTGAAAACTATGCCAAATTTCGCTTAGGCATAGGCTTAGGCTTAGGCTTAAGCTTAGGCTTAGGCTTAGGCTTAGGCTTAGGCTTAGGCTTATGTCAAACTTTTGTGTCAATTTGTTCAAAAATTAGCCGACTTATCACGAACTGGCTACAAGTACTAGCATGGGCGTAGAATACTGCGTCTAAACTGTGGATAGCGGAACGGTCAACTATATTTTTGGTCCATAAAGACGGGCGAATTTTGTAAATTTTACTGCATAAGAAACGAATTGTTGAGTCGATGAAACATTTCGGATTACAAATTGCCGAGCGACGAGTAGTCGGCAGACGAATTGTTGTGACACCCTTCCACTGGGAAGGCCCCTTTAATTAAAATGGGCTCACCTTTCAATACGACTTGTGTCAGTCCAGGAGGCGCGTTTCCCACCTTGACACCGTTCAATAATACTAAGTGTTCATAATTAGAATTTGCAGGATACCAGGTAATGTGCGCGGACACAGGAGTTATATTTGTTGATCGAACATCTTCAGGCGCTACTGTTGCATCTAAAATAAAAGATTAAAGTAATTGTTTATTAATATTAATTTACAGAATTTAATTTCGCAAATTCAACGATCAATTAAAAGTAATAATTTCTCTCCAGATGATTTCAAGTGCTCTCAAGCGGTCAAAATGTTGAATGGGCGAAAGATCGAGAAACGTATTTTGGGCAAAGTTTTCGCGCAGAAGTAAACAATGTTTTGAACAGTACATAATGAATAAATCGTTCTGTAAAAGCACTTGTATACATAGATACGACTGGTAGTCTAATTTAGTAAGTGCTGTCAACGTTTTGTTTATAGTTTGAGATGATGTGTAAGCTTTGAAACCTCATCCACTAGATTAGTTGCACATTAGTGCAAAATGCAGCTACTAGTCTGTATTATTGCTGTATAAAATAGAACTAAAAATTAGTGAAATTGTTCCAAAAACGGGCCTATGTATAGAACAGGGCCGGAACACTAGTATAAGTATATTCCTAAGCGTAAGTGTAAGCCTAAGCCAAAGCTAAAAAATTAGTCTAAAGCTTAAACTGACCCTATTATAGCCCCTCCGAAAACGATCCGGCCCTGTTCTATACATGGGCCCAAAAACGACGACTGGACCGTGTGTTCGAAAGTCAAATTATATTTTTAATTGTTATTTTCAATTGAAGGCATAATTTCAACTTGTCATATCACAGTTTTTAACGTGAAAGCAGGCAATATTTGGCTTTTGACCTCCTGTGTTCTGTTTATACACTGCCAACAAGTAATTATTTATGTTTTTGAAACGTAAAATTTGTTCACTGGAATCGAAATATAATTATAAAATTAAAAAAAAACTAAAATAAATACCTCGTCCAACTGTTACTGTACATGAAGAATTTATGTTTTTGAAACGTAAAATTTGTTCACTGGAATCGAAATATAATTATAAAATTAAAAAAAAACTAAAATAAATACCTCGTCCAACTGTTACTGTACATGCAGAATTTATGTTTTTGAAACGTAAAATTTGTTCACTGGAATCGAAATATAATTATAAAATTAAAAAAAAAAACTAAAATAAATACCTCGTCCAACTGTTACTGTACATGCAGAATTTATGTTTTTGAAACGTAAAATTTGTTCACTGGAATCGAAATATAATTATAAAATTAAAAAAAAAACTAAAATAAATACCTCGTCCAACTGTTACTGTACATGCAGAATCATCTGAATGTCCAAGATCAGTCACAGCGCGAACTGAAATTCTGTGAGCCTGAAATATGTGTTCAGCGTTTAAATTTTATCAATTTTGAACAATCTTCTAAAAGTTAAACTCAATAGAAATAAGTTGAGTTTAACTGAAACTAGCAGAAACGGGTTTAGACTATGCTTCAGGGTCCGTATTTTCAAATGTGTATAACACCTATCACCAGTTAGTGATACGTACTGTCACTTTGAAACCAGCGCGTGGTGAGGTTCGACATTAAGAACGTTGTTCGCGTTTGATTTGTCCTACTTCTGTACCAATTTTGACGTCTGTAGTTGCAGATGTTCGTCAGTAAGAAAATCTATCGGTAACTGATGATAGGTGCAATACGCATGAGGTCTGTAATTGCAGATGTTCGTCAGTTTGAAAACCTATCGCTAACTGATGATAGGTGCAATACGCATGAGGTCTTTAATTGTAGATGTTCGTCAGTTTGAAAATCTATCGCTAACTGATGATAGGTGCAATACGCATTTGAGAATAATGTCCCACATTACAGCGTACTTTGCTCAGAGTCGCGTTATCGTTCCCAGAAAACTGCATGTAATATTAATACATACTTTTATTAATCTTTAGTACATACGCTTTGTCCATAGCCAGATTAGCATGCTAGATGAAACGGCCAATGTTACTTTAAGGGGCGTAACAGTCGATTAAGCGTATTCCTAAGCCTAAGCCTAAGCCTAAGCGTTACAAAAATGAGTTCCTAAACCTAAGCAAAACAAGTAATCTAGAATGTAAACCTACTCTTTTATAGACCCACCAGAAGAAACCTGGACGCCCCTTAAAGTAACATGGACCTATGACATAATAGTATTCCAACAGGGGGCTAGCAGTTGATTTGGCAAGGCTTAGAATTGGACTTAAAACAATGCAAATTTTTTTCCGAAAGGCGAAATTGAACCCATCCTCGCTGACAGCCCGCTGGTTTTACTGGCGCCGGCATACTTTTGCTGATAAATCAACATCTTCAACGATAGTTTTCGTATTCTGTGAGCTCGATATGACGCTACGCAGTGTACCGTCGACACAAATGTGAAACTGGCTTATTGGCAGCAATGAATTATCAGGCGATGTCCAAGATATAAGTACGCTTCGTTTCAGCTGACGCTCGACGACTAACTGTTTTGGACAAGGCACTGAAACGATATTATAAACACAAAAAAAAATGCTAATAAACGTAGCAAATATTTATTTGTTAGCAACACTTGGCCGGTCGAGTCGCATAACATAGACTGTGCAGGTGATCTATGAAGTGTAACATTTTGTCAGATGTGCCATGGGTTGGTATAGAACGAGCGCAGACTATTCTATAACGCATGGCTTTAAAACTTCTGGCCAATGTTGCTTTTAAGGGTCGTCACAGTAGTTTAAGCGTATTCCTAAGCCTAAGCCTAAGTCTAAGCGTTGCAAAAATGTGTTCGTAAGCTTAAGCCTAAACGTAAGCGAAAAACGGTGTAATCTAGTATCTATACCTACTCTTTTATAGACCCATCAGAAACCTGAACGCGCCTTAAAGTAACATGGGCCAAACTTGTCGTGCCGTTATGTATATACGTATATATAGTACATATGTACAAAAACCATTCAACTTTGCGGATTTCCTTCGCATATAGAAAATCACAGATCTGTTGCTAGAATATAAAATATATTTCTGAAATTTTAAGACAAAGGGGATCAAGGCGTCTCATGAGCACAAACCCCCAGACAGATGAATTAAAGTATTTTAAATGGTACAAGCAAGCTTTTAAATGTTTACCCACATTGTTGATTATTACATTAACACATGCTCAGACGTACGCCCAGGCCAGGATTTAGCTTAGGCTTAGGCTTTATTAGGGCTTAGGCGTAAGCTTGAAATTCTTCTCAACTTCGGTTTAGGCTTATGTCTTAGGCTTAAGCTTACTCTTCGTCTCAGATTTGGCTTAGGCTTAGGTCTTAGGCTTAAGCTTAGACTTATTGTCAGATTTGGCTTAGGCTTAGGTCTTAGGGTTAAGCTTAGACTTATTCTCAGCTTTGGCTTAGGCCCAGGTTTTAGACGTAAGCTTAGACTTATTGTCAGATTTGGCTTAGGCGTAGGTCTTAGGCTTAAGCATACACTCCTTCTTCTCATGGCGTAAGCTTAGGTTCGTTGTGTATGCAAGCTGACTTTATTTGGGGGGAAGTAAGCAAGTACCGTCCGAGAAAAGCTGAATGCTACGACATCCTACCTTTAGCACCGTCACTAGATCTAGGTTCGCTCATAGTGACTTGAGTAACGTCGACTGGCGGATACGGACACAAGGCACTACTACTGCAACTAATGCTACTTCCGGTGGCGATATCAGGATCGGGTGGATCTGTTGAACCGGAACTTGTTGACCGATATCCAGTTGCAAGAAGTTTTCCCGATCTATGAATCGGAGACAACGAAGCGCCTGCCAGCTGTGACACAAGCGGTGATGTTGTCATTGTTTGCTGCGGATGCGCCACGTTTTTGCTATCTGATAGCACTGGTTTTGGAAAGACTGAATTTTGCGTTGGTGGGCTGTGTTGCCGAACTGCAAGTAACCGCGATGAATTGTACGCCAAGTCTTGATAGCCTTAAACAATATTTTCACAAACTTTTAGGCTCCGTATTCTCAAATGTGTATTACATTTATCATCAGTTTAGTGATAACTTTTTAAACTAACGAACTGATGTAGTTGCTGATCTCAAAGATCAGAGACACAGGTACAGCGATCAGAGAAATGTGACGATTTGCAAAGCTTTCTGTTCGCTGATTTGAAAGTTACCAAGACTTATCACTAACTGGCAATAGGTGTTTCACACATTTGACGATACGGGCACAGAGTATAATTAATTATATGAATGTGAGAGCAAAAATTAGACAAATTTATAAGTGAAAAATTTCACTTGTGCTCTATGGTAAACTACAAACGATTTTGAATTTAGAACAACTGGTATTGTTTAGACAATATGCACCGCTACTTTTAAATTATTTAAAATTTCAATAAATAGAAACAAAATTCTTGTAGGACCTTATTAGGGAAAATTACCATTTACCATTAAGCTTGTGATCACAACCTATTATTATCAGAGCGGATGATCACTATAAGGCAAGAGTTGCAAATGAGTACATTTGGTGTAGCTCGTGTTGCGACTTTGGAGTGGCCTAACCCCCCATAGAAAAATTTTGCCCCTAGAAAATATTCAATCTAGCTTGTAACATATGCCCCTCCTGAAATTTTTTTACCCCGTACGTAGCAAGGTGAGCTGACTACAGGCCTGCTTCCCCCTTCGCTCAGTTCCGGCGGCGAGTAATTTCGCACATTCGTTTAAGTATTAAATGCTAAGAGAGTTCATTCGCTCAACTTAAAACCTTCTTGTTCGTACTACAAGCACCATGTTCTCCAATAATTGTGAGGTCATGCCAAAATGCAACGCGTTCTGGTACCTTTTGAGTAACTCACCTATTTTAAGTTGCATATTTTTGTTCAAAAGCCATTATCGACTCTTGGTACTATCAATAGTCGATAATGACTGTTGTTACAAAATAGTGTGCAACTGGGTACATTCTGTGTTAAAAAATATATCTAGTGCACGTCGCGTTTTTGTCCTGCACACCCGGTGGTATATTTTGTACCATGCAAAACCCCAAGAGTTGCATATACTTGTAGAACGATGCACTCTTCGTCCTATCAAGACTATAAAATTACGTGGAAACTAGGTGATATTTTCAAACTACTGGAAAGATCAAACGGCCCGGTAACATCATTCACAAATTTAACTCCGTCTAACCTGAAATAGGTTTAGTCGTTTGTGGATAATCGTCACCGGTTCTATGTCCAAGCCGCGTCAAGCCAGTACCAACAGCAGAAGAACTTTCAGAATTATGGTGACTGTGATACAATAACGCCGACGTAGAAGTACTAGGCAAATGCGATCCTGAGTAAACGCTCTTTGGCGGAACAACTGACGATAGCCTGGAGATACGATGGGTAGAATGATTTCTTGAATGCGCTCCGGTTGGCGAACACGCCAGAGGCGGAGGCGAACGCGGTGACCGGCGACTGCTACCAGGAGGTGAACAACGAATCGGATTGACTGCTGCAAATAAACGTTCTGATGTCTGTTTTGTGTCGGTTGACTCGAACTGTTGTTTAATACGAGTTGAATTCGACGCTAACAAAAGCGCCGAATGAGCTTCGGAGTCTTTGCTCCGTGTGTACACGTCGTTGAGCTTAGGAGGCTGTATAGAGATTGGGTCGTTTGAGTTTTGAACTTGATATACACTGCTGCTTAGCTGACTCGATCGTCTTTGGTGTTCTGGAGACGATGATGATTGATATCGAAGAATGTTATCCGCTCCTGACGTTGAGGAAGAAAGGTTAGCAGGATAAGGTTCGTTATCTAGAATATACAACTTACAATTAGCAAATGGGCCCATGTGAACTAAAGGGACTTGTTGACTAAATGCAAGCCTATACCTATGTTTGAACATAAGCCCAACCCTAAACCTGAGACTAATTCTAATTGTGAACCTAAACCTAAGCCTGCGTCTAAGCGTAAGCTTTTAGAAACCGTTATGTATTTGTAAAATGCAGCTGAAAGCGTAAGCAGTCACTGAAACAGTTAATTGTTAATAACTGAAGATGTATGAGAACTGTTGTTTTTAACTTAGCTCAGTTAGCTCAGTTAAAAACAACAATACTCATACATCTTAGCTAAGACATCAAACATATCATTTGCAGAGAATTTGAAAAATTACTTATTATATATTTTGGAAATGTATTTCTTTGAGGTTCATTTTCATTTTATAGATTAAGCTACCGAGAGACGTAAAAAATCAATAATGTATATATTCAAAAATGAAAAATTCAAAATTCCACAATGAAAAATTGAAATACGAATTACCTGAAACTTTTTGAACATAGTTTGACGGAACGAGACCTCGAGCACCGGAAAATAATTCGCCGTCAAAGAAACCATCCTGAAAATTAAAAAAACTAGATATTGATTATTCAGCTGGGCTAAGTTAATTATAGCGGCCTACATAAAGGAACACAGCTGGACTGGTGAGAAACAAAGACTGGAAAGCTTAGCACTACGCTAAGGCTTAGGCTTACGATTACGTTTATGTATAGGCTTAGATTTAGGCTTAGGCTTAGGTTTACGTTTAGGCTTAGTTGCAAATTGAATTTAAGAATCGTTTAATATTTTTCTATTTTTTCATTTTTTCCACCCCCTCGGAAAAAAATGGAAAAAATACAAAAAACAATTTTTTCCGGTAATTATTTTCCGACCAACAACCCTGATTTTAGGCTTAGGTTAAGGCATTGATTTATGTTTAAGCTTAGGTTTAGGCTTACACATGATAGGCAGGTCCTATAGCTAATCTGGCCAATTCTCTAGTATGTGTGTTTCAGCATCAACACTGTATAATATGTGCATTTAGCGCCAACATATAAGCAAAAAATAACATTGCGGAAATATATACTTGGTCCATATCACCATAAACGATTACATAGTCACCAGGTTCTAAGCTCAGTTCGGCTTCAAAATACTCATTTGGAGAATCTCGAGCGGGATTGTAACTGAAAAACAAAATTATTTTTACAATAAAAGAATATTTTAAATAAATATTCGCAAATTAAATACCATCAATGAAAATTTTAGACTTAAAAAGCGAGTGTTAGCGACATTTTTGCTAAACTGCAATGTAGTTTTCACCATTAAAGCCTACTAAGGCGTCGCGGTTCTGAAGTAATAGTTCAGGGACACGGCCAGCCACAATATGCTAGAGAACCAAAACAATTTTCAGGAGGGTATGTTGCTGACTTTATGGCATTAATATGCGAAAAATAATTGTGGGTGCCGCTGTCGAACAATAACACCGGCTTAAGTAAGAACAGGGCCGGATCGTTTTCCGCAGGGGCTATAATGGAGTCAGTTTAAGCTTTATACTAATTTTTTTGCTAAGGCTTAGGCTTAGGTTTAGGAATAGGCTCATCCATATGCTTAGGCTTAGGCTTAGGAATATGTTGATACTACTGTTCCGGCCCTGTTCTATACATGGGTCATAATACCTTTTTGAAAATTTTGGAAAAAACAATTTTGGAATTTTCCATGAAAATGCGGGATGCTGACGCCTTGTTTCAAGGTTAATTTTATACTTTTTTAACATTTGCCCCGAACACAGCCAAATCTGATCCATATGATATATAACGCCTCAACCAATACAGCTCTTATACACTTTTCCATAAGGCTAATAAACACCTACGCTTAAATGCTATATAATTAAAACAGAGAATTTTTCCCATATTCGTATTTTGGACAAATTTCCAACATACTTTGTTTACAATAGTTTTTAAAGCACATAAACGTAAATGTTTGCTAATTAGAAAATTTGCGCTTAGATTTTTTAGACATTTACTAACGCTTTTACGTATTGCGCAAAGTTGGCCGACTTGTATAGTTTTTTTAGCTAAAGCTTGTCTCAAGCCAAAGTACACAGGTATGCTGTACTTGTATTTGGCACGATAAACTTTTGTATTTCGTTGTTGAGTTTTGGTTGATAACCACGATAGCAGTTCTGAATAAGTGACGTTATTTGATTTTGACGGTGTGCATGATTCCTGCAAAAAACAACTCAAACTATTAACCTTTATAAAATTCAACATGTCTAAACTATAGTGTTTGATAGTATATGACTAAGTTTTTCTGCTCAAAAACATCTAGCTAACTGGTATTAGGTACTATAACCAACGGGATTTCAGCTCTAGCAGCGGTCCGTTTTTACTTGCTGACCCGTAGCCAGCTCAATTTGCTACAGGTCTAAGAAGTTTTCAGGAAGGGAATACAACGATTTTCTATGACTTACAAGCAAGGCTGAAAATTTTCTAGGGGGTCAAAATTTTTTCCGAGAGGGCTGTCAGTACCCCTTGGCTACAGGCCTGTACCCTTGGTGAACGGTTAAAAATTCTGAATGACGATAGCAACGCTGGATTCAACAAAAAATGTAAACAGCGATTTGAGGTCGAAATTTGAACGAAAATGTTGTTTGCAAGTATGCGTCTTGTATATTGCTCGCTTTGTTACGGGTAACTTATGTAATTTTCAGCCCGTACAAATGATGCTTAGGCCCAGTTAAGTTTACTATTCTATATAATACAAAACGAAACTATTATTAATTTAAAGATCCCGAAATATAATTTTTGAAGTGGTATGGCTATTCTAATCACAGATCTTTTGGCCAATGTTACTTTAAGGGGCGTAACAGTAGATTAAGCGTCTATTCCTAAGCCAAAGCCTAAACGTTGCAAAAATACGTTCCTAAGCCTAAATCTAAGCCTAAAAAATGTAATATAGAATCTAAACCTACTCTTTTATAGACCCACCAGACACCTGGACGTCCGTTAAAGTAACATGGGCCGACCTTATAATAATTTAAACTGAAGTCGAAAAGCTACAAATGAGACTAAACCATCGTAACTAAATTAGTATTAATTACAAGCGTGAGTGGGTTTTTTAATCGTTGTAGGTTAATACAAGCAACGCTGGTGTAAAACGAACAAGTGAACTTACCAAAAATTTAACTTTTGAGCCTGATGTTGATTTTGACTGACAGCCGTCCGTAGTACCGCTTGAAGCTAAAACAGCAAAAATAAATTATTTAATAATCGCCACATTCTACGCGTTATCGATATTGATTTTGTCAATAATTTTTGTGAAATAAACAATTATTTGCAGGTGCCAATCACAATTATTTCTCCGAAGATGGCTCTGTTTTAATGCCAGGAGACTTGATAGGGAGTGGGGGTATTTGAATTCTATATCCATTTCAACCCAGTTGATTCGTTGCATGCTCTATGCACCAGAGCCATCTCAATTTGAAATCCTGGCTGCGTAGAAGTTTCGTTCTATTGGTGATTAAAATACTCGAGTTAAATTTTAAGTGCCTAAAATATCATTTTTGGATTTAGTAATACTTGTTTAGCGCCTCAAAAATCTTTACATAATTACCAATGTATAAAAGTGAGACATGTTTGTCCTGGTGCATATATGAAATAATTGCAACGCACGTAACATAGTATGGTTGCCGGCAGCGTACGGTCGACATATATAGTCGACGCGAAAACCAGTTGATGGTCCGTGTATGCATGCATCTCCAGCTGCTTAGTAAAAAGGTCTGAAGTCTCGATACCTACCTAGACTAACAATCAATAGGAAATTATTCATTTGACCCTAATTTTATCAAATGCCTTGGAAATTCACTGTATTAGAATTGCTCATAAAATAAAATTCAATGAACGACTGTTTTTGGTAAGGAAGAATTTAGATTGGGGTGAATGTCTTGGGCTCTCCCCTCGATATGTTTTTGTATATTTTTTGTTATTAATTTTTTCTTGTTGTATTTGTTGCGAATCAGCTTTTACAAACGGTCGCTTACAAACAACTTTATGACATTTCAAACGCTCACTGCAATCAGAGGCTGAAACAGCGCTGTTTTTGGGGCGATTGGCTCCAAATGCCTGATGCGATGAACTTGGATTATTCAAGTAATGGCAGTGTTTTTCTATCGCGTATGAAGAATTCCGGACCGTCTGAAACTATTTTTATCCATATAATTAAAGCTGCAATGCGCCATATACGTATTTTAAGCAACTTTCCAGCATTACTTTCTTTACAATATTTTCTAAGAACAAAAACGTCTCGCTTCTTGCTCGCTTCGCTCTTAAATACAAAAAAGGTGTCTGGTTTTGCGAACTCGCTCCGTTTGCGGTTTTTTACTATTTCAACCGGTGGTAACTCTCAGCTGCCCAAAGGTATTTTTTACATTTTCTCCAACTATTCCAAACTAACATTTTGTATTCGAATTGATACAGAAAACGTTTGGTTTTTCGCTCGCTTCGCTTGCGCAGATTTAGCTGTAATAGTAAACCTTTGATTGTCTTTTAAAATATATTATGCTGCTTGGCTATTTTTATGCCAAAATGTCAAAAAATGTTACGCATTTTGTGCAAAAATCTAGTTACCTAAGACTGCGCTCACCACTAAAGTACATAAATATGCATAAAGGTACAAAATGGGGCGTCGATACCATTTTTTGCCACCAATGGATCCCCAACAGTTATCAGCTTACGGGGCCGAACTTGCTAAGTCTGACCCTGCTTAAACGCGCTCTTTAGTTTGAACTCGTAAATTTTAAGTTTACCACAAATATGTTGTTTCGAATTTAATTATTCGTAAAATTATAGTTCAGTAAATTTACACCGCAGTCCGTTGTTTGTCCATCACGATTGCATAGGTTATTTTCAGCATTAAATGTCTTGTTGTTTTCAGTACTCGAAGGCTGAGATTCAATAGATCGACCAAGTACTTGCTGTTGTTGTCGTTGTTGTTGCTGCTGCTTGTGTTGCTGTTGTTGTAAAGCGTTAGATGATTTCCAAGAACATTCGTTTTTTGAACAATTGCTATTTGTCTATAAAACAAATAATTTGTAAGCATTACAATTTAATTTAAAGGTAAACGATTGCAAATAATGTGGCGCTAATACGTCACAGGCAGGTTGGTTTGCAACACAAACCCGAACCTGTATGAACCAATCGTTGCCGACTTATAACCGCTAACTGCACCACAGAAAACAATCGCCTTTAGCTCGGCTACTTTAAGGATTGCTTTTACCGCACGCATCCGCATCCACGCGGTACACAATGTGTACACTCAAAATAATATTTCTGACATTCAAGAAAAAATTTTCTTACATTTAAGAAATATGATTAACAAGGTGCACTTGAAAATTATTTCTATTATAACAGAAAAATTTTCAAAAAAGTTTTGAAATTAAGTTTGAAAATAAACGTTTTCTAGTTATTTTTAGAAAAATTGTCTTCAATATCAGAAAAACTTTTCAGATTTGCCACAGAAAATGCTTTTCTATAGAAATTCAGAAATTATTTTTTGTGTGTAGCCCTCGACTGTATACAGTCAAGGGTGAACCAGGCCCGTAGCCCGCTAACTCTGCTAGGGTGGTCAAAATTTTTCAGGAGGGACATACAAGGTTTTTCGTTGACTTACAAGCAATGTAGAAAATTTCCTAGGAGAGGCCAAAATTTTTCAAAGTTGGGTGGATGCTGAACCCCCTTCCATCCGCCCCCCTTTGGCTACAGGCTGGGGTGACCAATAATGTATATATTTGCAGTTGATTAGCCTGCCCACTGGGAGACAGCTGGACTGAGGGAGTTACAGACTAAGAAGTTTAGGCTTAGGAATAGGCTTACGATTAGGCTTATGTTTGAACTTTGCCTAAGGCTCAGCTTGACCTTAGGTACTTGCTTAGTTTTAGGTGTAAGCTAAGTAGACAGGTCACTATAATTAACATGAACCTTTTTTCTATAATTTTGAACTGGCATGGTGTTATGAAAACATCATAAAAAATATTTGAAAACACGGCGATTCCTTATCTTTTCGAATTGATGGTCTCTGAACCCCCATCGGGCCTGTAGCCAATGGGGGACAGCAGGTGCTCACCGCCCCCATGGAAAAAATTTGGCCAAACCTAGAAAATTTTCAACCGTGCTTGTAAGTCAATGAAAACTGTTGTATGCCCCTCATGATAATTTTTAGCCTCCTAGCAATGTAAGCTGGCTACGGGCCTGACTCCCATGCATCAATATAAAAGTAATACCTTCTTCAAATAATAATAATAATAATAATAATAATTAAAAAGTATAATAATAATAAATAATAATAATAATAACAATAATTATAATAATAATAACAATAATAATAATAATAATAATAATAATAATAATAATAATAATAACAATAATAATAATAATAATAATAATAATGTTACGTAGGCTGAAACCCGTCTGGAGCATCTTGACAAACGCGTGCAACGCCGATTTTATTATGATTTAATGATTAAGTTCAACGGTGAAACTTTAAAAGTTACCAGACTCATACAGTGCTGTCAAACCATTTATGGAAAATATTCTTCGAACAACTCCGTCGCCTTGATTCTTAGAGGTATCATGCTTCGAAGGACTATGGCCTGGTTGTATAACTGATAAAGCTATTGGTAGTGTGCACACTCTGCGAAGCAAAAACACACAATTCAATAGTCCACGACGCTATTAATAGTTCCGGAAGCTTATTAAACGGTAATTTATATTCAGAAGGCTGTTCAGAAAATGTTGGTACGACAAAACGTTGTACTTGTTCAGTCTCCCCACACACAAGTGGTAAATAATTACATTTATCACATGCTTAAGCAAGCTTAGGCGTAGGCGTACAATTTGACGATGGCGCAGGTTTAAGCTTAAGCTTAGACGCATTTTGAAGCTTAGACTGAGGCTCAGGCTCGTTGTGTGTGAGGGACTTTGTGTGTGGGAAGTAAACAGGTACCCAATATACAACGAAAATGTGAGAATAAATGCAAAAGCAAAAGTGTTGCAAATATTGCAGCGATCAACTTTGTATTTGTGCAAAACCTGATTTTCACCCCTGTTCGGAGAGGTTAAAAAATTTTCAGGAGGGACATTCAAGGGTTTTCAATAACTTACAAGCAAGATTGAAAATTTCTAGGGGGGCCAACCTGGCTCCCCTTGGCTAACGGCCCGACCCTGTCGTGTTATTATATATTTCGCTCCCAAGTTAGATTAAAACGGTCAGACAGGTAACATTTTTAGCAGTGCGGTAACACTTGCACACTTCCTCAGGGCCGAAGCAGCCACCCCCATACGTCCATTTGGGGGTGGCACCCCACCCTAAAGAGAGCTCCCACCCTTACATGATTTTGAACAAAAAATTTGAAAAATATTTTGATCATTGCAGAAAATGTGGGGCATCATCCTAGCTTGCTGCAGCACTGCACTTGTGCAACATTTAAGGTTAAGACTCAGGCTCAGGCTCATGCTTAGGGAAAGACTTATGTATATCTAAGCGGTATTTTTTCGCAAATTAAAACTTGACCCGGAGGCTAAGTGTATATCTCGGAGAATGTGTGCGAAAGCCGTTGCGGCATAATAAGGTTTTGGGCTATAGCCTTAAAAAGAAAGGATGAGTCTACCCCTCACATTACAAAAATTTTGTTACCGCGCAAAAAAACTTTTAGCCTTACTTCTGAGCGACGTGTAATAACCAAAATCTACTTCAAAAATGTTTAGGCTTCTTCGGAATGTTCAGCTGGACACACAACGTTTATTGGAAATTAGCAAACATATAACAAGAATTCGTTTGATTATTTGGTTTTATATTTGGTTTGTGTTGACTTTTTTTACGACCCGTTCACACGTGCAAGTTTTTGGAGAGAGAACTCGCAGTTGCGACTTGCACGAATTACTTGCAGCTGCAAGTATTTTCAAGGAAACATTCCGATTGACCAATCAAAGTGCAGGTGCAAAAAATTCAAGCGATTTGCAACTGCGTTCACAGGTGTGAATTAAATTCAATAGCATGAATTCAAGTGAATAATTTGCAGCTGCAAGAACTTCAAAGTTGCTTTGTGGCCAAACTTGCGCGTGAAATCTTGCACGAATTACTTGCAGCTGCAAGTATTTCCAAGGCACCATTCCGATTGACCAATCGAAGTGCATGTGCAAAAAATTCAAGAGATTTGCAACTGCGTTCACAGGTGCGAATTAAATTCAATAGCAATTGACTCCCTCCTAAATAGACTCTACGAAACTACACAAACTGAGTCAAATTAAAGACTCCGCCAGAGTCAAACGTGCGACTTAGTGAGTCGAATTTGACTCCGGCGGAGTCGAGTATGACTCAGTTTGTATAGTCCCGTAGAGCCTTTTTCGTAGACAGAGTTCATTTGACTCACCTTTTTTGCAGTGCATTATAAGAACTTGGTTGCCAATAAAAAATCACTCACCAATGCCTTATCATATGCTCCCAATAATGATGTTTATCATTAATGTTTTCATTCGGCGAAGTACGAAGACAAACGCTAGGATAAACACTTTTCACATATAATGGCATTCAACGACACGTTAAAAGTGTAGATCGAAAGATCATATTACAGAACATTATTTCTGCGAAAGGATGCAGATTCTTTGGGTTCAGGCATAATGGGAAACAAAGAAATATGACAAAGGGTGACTTTATGTATTAGATAATAATTATACTGATTACAGCATAAACACAACAAAGCCGGACCCTAAAAATATGACCCATATGCAGTACCGTAACCAGGATTTGATTATAGACAGCAGCGGGGGGGGGACGAATCATTATTATCGGGCCCTTAGGCTAACAAAATCGTGACCCTAGAAATATGAACCGTGTGCCATACTGCAATCAGGATTTGATTGTAGACAGCAAACCTCAGATTCTCGTTCCAAAACAAAATCTGACTCTGATTTGTATTCGCGATTATTTGTGCAACCAAATATTGGATTTTCTTCAAAACCCGAGTTCTCCGTAAATATCATCAGATTAAAATCAGTAATGACTAAAATTCTATAACAGCTGGTACTCTTGAATTAATATTCTCAAATGTGCGTAACACCTATTGTTAAATAAAACGATATTACTAGCGTTTAATGTGTCCGATGAAAATTATTACGGCCATCGTTTCCGTATAATTATATCAAAAAAGTCCTGTTGTAGTGCAACAGATGCAAAATTAATAAATGAACAAAAATTTGCGAGAAGCAGGGGTGGGCGGAAAAGAGAGCCCCCCGCGCTGAATTTCAAAACCAAAACTATGGTTTATGATTTAATGCTAAAATTGTGCTTGGGGGCTTACTGATACGGTTGGTTGCTAAACCTTGTCTGGGTACCATGACACAAGCGCAAAAGCACTCAGCCTAATCCCTGGGCCCAGTCTACGTCTCGTAAGCATAAAATTATTCAATGCTTATTAATTCAGTCGAATAAGAATTGCTTACTGATACGGATTCGATGCTTTAAGAACCTGCGAAACATTGAAATGACCAGAATTTGGTCTAATTTATATACGAGTGTTGGTCTAAACATTCGTCAAGTTCCTTGTAATAAGGCCCATTTAGCGGGTCAGAATTCTCTAGAAGCTTTACTCGTGCAAAATTCTTCTAACGTTACTCGCCTTCACTCGATCTTATTTTTTCTTCTGCGTTCAATGCAATTATTGTAATTTTACAGTAGTGCATTGATGTTACTCGCTCGATTGACGTTTACAAAACTCTTTACTAGTAACTTTCAAAAAAATCATTAAGTAAAAAATTTAACACTGGACAATATTGCACATACACCTATCATCATTAAAACTAGATTGTTTGCCATCATCATTAAAACTAGATTGTTTGCCGATGAATGACAAGTGAATCAAAGCATTCCTGCCTGTGCGCAATCATTGTTGTTATGAGCGTATAAAGCACACATGGTTTCGTTTATCTTAAGATTTCATTCATATAACTTGTGAGCATATTGCCCCAACTCGAAGAATAATACACTTATATAGGAACGCGAAAAATGACGGAAAATGAAATAAAATATATTGTTCCTGTGAATTATTGGAAACCGGCAAATATTTTTCGATTTAGCTGAAAATTTCAGCAGTGTAACATCGCATTTTTCGCTCATACGGTAGAAACAGGTTAAAAATTAAAGATTTTCTACAATGCATATTGCTGATGCCCAAGTGGCAATTGGGTGCTGTCGCCGTAGGGGGAGAGCAATGCAACCTTAAAGGTCCACAGCCTGGCGTGCTGCGAGTATACAATTACGAAACAATACAAATTTAAACACATTTTCTTCGATCTTTGGGAAACGATATAAACAAGACACGACAAAAACCAAAACAACCGCAGCTTTTGTATCACAAAGACACAACTCTATAATACTCTAAATGTCGCAGACTAACAAATGCAATTAACTATACATATATATTTATATATATTATATATATATGTATATATGCTAATATACTAAAAAGGTTTTCTACTTAATTATCTTGAACCCAAAAAGTCAATAATATACTCTCTTGGTTTAATTTATAAAAACAAGTACCGAATCGTTTTTGTGAATGTGCCGCTCAAACGCTGGTGCACAACAATTAATGAGGTTCATCTCAGTTTGCTTGAGTCCACACGCGGGTATTTTCGGAACGAAAAACTGGTCGCTATTATTGCTGGATGGAACCTATTTATTGAGCTTCGCTGTTATTTTTCCGCTTTATACATGCCCTAGGCTAGGTCCGTCGTTAGAGGACCAGGTGAGCTCAGGCCGTTGGAAAAGTTTTTGCACCATTCTTTTAGAACGGATTAAGATATTTTGATATTTTGGTCTCTTTTCGAAGTATATAGATTCAGGGTTGAGCTGGCTAGCGCGTTACGAGCTTGCTCCACTAGTGCTCAGAAGCTAATAAATTTGTATTGAGTAGTAGAAAAACAAACCTTGAAAGCAGTATTACACTGTAAATTTCAGTGAGTTGATTTAACTCAGAATGAGTTGAATCACTTAGTATGACTTATGACTATCAGAACTCAGAATTTTGATTTGATTCAATTCATTTTGAGTTAATTAACCAGCACACCGAGAGTCAACTCAATTCAAAGTGAGAATCAACTCGACTCAGAGTGAGTTAATGTTTACTGATATTAATTCAGAAATAACCAACTTGCTAGCTGAATTGATTAATCAACTCATTAGAATTTACAGTGTACACACTAATGTAATCACAATTAAATACATTAGTTTCGATATCGAAAATAGCAGTGTTCTTCATTTGTTAAGAAATCTAGCACTTGTCTGCATTAATTGTATGAAACTAAGAAGTTTCATACACTAGCGAATCCAGAGTGCGGTGTGACGTTTGTTTGTGATAAAATAACAAGACTTCCGACTTTTATTTTTTTTTTTTTTTAAAATTTTTTTTTTTTTAAAATTAATTTTTTTTATATTTTTGTTTTTGGTGATATAAGATAATTTTTATTTTTTTTTTGTTTTTTTTTTTGTTCGATTTTTGCGCCTGTTGTTTTTTTTTTGTTTTTTTTGTTTTGTAACGGTGTGCAGTGCTGGCGGAAGCGCCCCCAAACCGCCCAATTCGGGGCCCAATCTTGGGTGGGGCCGCATCATGACTTACTAAATTTTTGTTTCGCGGACCACAAAGTGCGAAAATTTTATTGGGGTGCCTCCTCAGGCCTGGTTTGGAGGATCGACTGCCTCCTCAGGCCTGGTTTGGAGGATCGACTATCCTAACACGGATCCTACAGTGTGAGCTGAGCATTTTTAATTACATTTGGCAATATTTTGTGTTTATATACAAAGTGCAGTTCTTGCGCATTCAATATAACCTTCTGCGTTCGCCTCAAAGAGCAAATCCGTCCAACTCCTATGACATATCAAAAAATAGGCATTACGAAAATGCAAAAACCCATCGCATCGGTTTCTGGTGATACCGCCAGTGTCTGATAATTCTATTTTGTAATGATTTCATCTTTGACACGGACGTGTGCTCTGTGATGTTACTGAAATAACCAGTTATTGACGTGTCAATGTTTGATTGGTTTAGAACATGGGCCGATGCAAAGAACAGGAGCGGAACAGTATTGTACGGTTATTCCTAAGCCTAAGCCTAAGCCAAAGCCTAAGCGTAACAATGAGTTTAATTTTAAGCTTAAGCCTAAGCGTAAGCCTAAGCCAAGCAAAAAATACTAGTCTAAAGCTTAAGCGTATTTTATTCTTGTCTCACAGAAAAACGTTCCGCCCATGATCTTTACATAAGCCAAACCATGGTACGGGTTGTAAAATAACTCCATGGTTTAGTTATGCGATTCGACGATGCTTAGATTACAATTAGCTGTAGTTAAACGGCATTGCATGATACTGTGACGTGTTCATTGTGGTAATCATGTATATAAAGGTTCGTTCTAAATAAAGCAAGTCCGGCCCGCTTGCCAGATTCCCTTGGTAAACAGGCTGAGCATTTTTCTAGGAGTAGCATAAAAAGGTTTTCGGTGACCTACAAGTATAGTTGACAATTTTCTAGGCGGGGGCTGACATATGGGCTGACATTGTTCCGGAGGGTAGAGCTGAATCAACCCCATTGGCTACGAACCCGAAGCAAGTTCTTATTCATTCGACATGTTGCTAAAAGCATAAACAACCAATAGGCGGTCGGTTATGTGTCCATCTAAACAAACGAAAAATCTACGATGTTGCAACTGATACCAAAATAAGAATAATAAATAAAAGCAAAATATTACTAAATGTTGCCCATTAAGGCCACTCAAGCCAAATGATATTTGAATTTTGAGTATAAAAACAAAGCAAAAAATATCTTAACTGATGATATAGTTGTCGAAACTGACTAACATTTGCAATTGTAGATCTCAAAATGTGGTAAAGAAGTATAGGGCAAATTACACGCGAATAATGTGCTCAATTTTGAACCTCAACATACGCTGATTCCAAAGTTACACGACCTATCTGACCAGGTGATAGGTGCCACACACATATGAGAATACGGACACTCGTACCTTTAAACATTTGAACAATGGGCTCAATTTTGAACCTCATCATACGCTGGTTGCAAAGTTACACGATCTATCTGACCAGGCGATAGGTGCCACACACATTTGAGAATACGGACTCTCGTTGTATCTTTTAAAATTTTAAAGCATTACAGTGACCGAACACCTTTAGTTCGATCAAAAACCACCCAAAATATAACATTTTACAAGTACAGGAGCGTATAGGACCATGGAAGTTTTATAATGCTAAGAAATAAGTATAAAATAGTTGTGAATTCAGTAAACTACCAAGCGAACCCGTAGCCAAGATAAGGCCATTATGACACAACCCCCAAAATTTTGTCCCCCTCTCAAAAGTTTTCAACCTTGCTTGTAAGTCATTGAAACCCTTGTATGCCCCTCCTGAATAATTTTTAGGCCGCCCCCCAGCAAGGTGAGCTGGCTACGGGCGTTCTACCAGAGTACGAATAATGATTGCCAAACATTTTGAAATGTTAGTTTATTTCACCTGTTGTGTTATGTAATTAGCTGTGTAAGGCGTGAACAAGTGTAGATGTTGAGAGATCAAAGGATTTTCAACCTTGTCTGTAAGTCATCGAAAACCCTTGCACGCCACCCCTGAAAAATTTTTAGCCACCCCCCGAGAAAAGCGAGCTGCTTTACCAGCCTGTGAGAGGTGTTCTTCGCACCACAGGGTACAGGACAAACGAATTTTCCTGTATTTTATGAAACAATGCCTGAAAATCAAGACTGCGGTTGAATTCTAGGCTGATATTTTGGTATTTCACGGAGTACGAAGTTTAAATATTAATGAGCCAAAAATACCACCGCAAATCAATTGAAACTTCAACACGGAATTCAAGGGAGTCATTCTAGGCACCAAAATACCTGATACGCATCCCCCCGCCAGTCTCAGACTTATGCACCGGCTTAAAGTTAGGCTTAGGGTAAGATTTTGAAAAAATCTTACATAAACCTAAACCTACGTCTATGCCTAAGCCTTTAGCTAAGCCTACAATCTGAGCCTAATATCCAAAACCTTGATGTTAAATGTGATAAAGTAGCGTACAAGAGCCTACAAACCTACCTCGTTGGTTAATTTAAACTAAAAGCTAAAAACACAACAGTTATACAAATCACAGCTAAATTGACCCGAACTAAAGTAAACTTGCAGTCAAACTCAGCTTGTGAGCTCGTCGAACAAAAAACGCTACCAATGCCAGTGCCGGCAACAACGCTAAAACCGTTTTGTATATACAAGGCCGACAGGCGAAATAAACCCCGTAACCCGACCAGAGTTGGACGCAACATTTTAGTCATTTGTTTGGATTTCGTGTATCGGTATTAACTATAGCGCGGTGCTAGTTTTGTCCATTATTAGTGAATTTGGGGATGAGGGGTAGACGGCTGTCAGTGACCCCTCATGCGAATGTATAAACAAAAAATTTTCTCAGTTATAAAGTTGGAAAAGTTTAGAGTTAGATGTATGGGTCAAAGTATGGTTTACGTTTTGTGGAGCCCAGAATCCATGTAATTTTTTTGCTGGTTCTGTCGCTGCCTGATCCGAGTGTAAAATGATTTTGCATATACAGATTATTTTACTGATACAGGCTACACATACACTGGATAAATTATAGATAAACTTACGTCAAATCTACGGCAATTCGTAGACCGACAGAATGTCGGCCAACAGTGCCCTAAAGCTTTACATATGTGAACTTTCCGTAATCTAAAGTTAGAACTTCAGCGATTTGCGGACGCAAAAAATTCACGAGAGTTATCGACAGATAACACACGACTCGCCGACGCTCAATCATTTCTAAAAGGGGCCAAAATAGTACTAAGGCGGTTGAACCTCATTGACCGTCCCTGGCTCTACAGGGCTCAACGTTGTACAGCTTACATCTGGTTTTGAAGTGACAAAAGAATTAGGGTTTATAGAAAAAAGTACCTAATTCAGGTGTGGAACTATGTTGCTAGCTTCTCGCTCGCTTCGCTCGCAATATTTAATTTACGCCGCAACTCACCTGTTTTGCTTCTAGGCTTTTTAGACATATCATTGTTTACATATTTGTAAATCTATCTTCGACACTCAGGCAAACGGAATTTTTCTGTCACAATTTAGTTCAGTTAATGCAAAAATAGTGCAAATGAATCGGTTGTTTTGCTCGCGACCTTGTCAATAGAATTACATTTCCATGCTTAACATCTGATTTGACTCTTGTTTGTTTAGACGAAAATATACGCAGAGAACCAGAGTTCGCATGGCCCATCGGGCTGTCATAGAGCGTAAAAATTTTACACAATTAAAGTTTAAATTTATTGTTTCATTGCGACTCGCTTCGCTTTGCTCGCAAGTTTGTTATCACTATTATACACTATGACCCTGGCAAATAAATTTTTTGTGCATATAATTATATACCCTCCCCTATGGTAGATTTTTTAGCTCTTGTACACTTTCCGGCCCATGTATAGAACAGGGCCGGATCGTTTTCCGGAGGGGCTATAATAGAGTTAGTTAAACTTTAGACTAATTTTTGCTTAGGCTTAGGCTTTATACGCTTAATCGTAGGAATAGGTTCATGCATACGCTTAAGCTTAGGCTTAGGCTTAGGCTTAGGAGTATGCTTATCCGTTTTCCGGAGGGGCTATAATAGAGTTAGTTAAACTTTAGACTAATTTTTGCTTAGGCTTAGGCTTTATACGCTTAATCGTAGGAATAGGTTCATGCATACGCTTAAGCTTAGGCTTAGGCTTAGGCTTAGGAGTATGCTTATCATACTGTTCCGGCCCTATTGTATACATGGGCCCACTTTCCACCGCCTACGCTTGTAAATCTTCGTAAGGTCGAGCTTATGAATACGTTTAGAAAATGGCTTATTAATGGCTATGCGTTTGCCCTAGCCTTCCCCTAAGCCTAAGTCTTAATCTTATATGTGGTGACACTAGACAAGCGCAGATTTTCAACCCGAACCCGTTATCGGTATGTCATTGTATAAACCCACTGTGACCCTTATAAATAAACGCTGCACGCCTGGACCAACTCAGTCATATGGTTAAACTGGGAACACTCTCAAACATTTAAACTCTCTTTTAGGCCAAAACGTCTGTTCGATGCCGTTTGACAATGGCAGACTCAGAGATTATCGCAAGGGTGAAGGATGGTCGATATATAATAGCTACGTGAGCAAAGCGAGCAAGAAATCAAACGCAAGTTTAATAGTAAATGTTCAAGCGAAAAATTTTGGGTTTATTCCCTGTTTGAGAGCCTTGAGGCCTGGATGCCCTTGGATTCGACAGTGGCGTTCGATATTCCATACGAAGCTCTGCAAAACCTTGACCCAACAAACATTGGACATTTGTGTCTCTAAAACCGAGTGACTGAGTCAACACAAATACCGCCATAGTATCAAACTAATACCATACAACACATTAATATATGTCACAATAAAGCGTTATGTATGCACGGCCAGCCACATTTTAAACCAAGGGCGCAGACAAAGCGAGGGATAGAAGCAATATAGTCCGTGTCTCTACCGAAACTGTTATCGCGACACGAAAAATACTTTTAGCACGCGACAGAATATCTTACAGAGTTGCAGAAGTCGAAAAATTACTACCAGATTATAGGCGATACCTCCTGAACTGAATACCAGCCTACGCTCTTGATTCTTATCATCGGCGTCGAATACTGCGTGCATAGGGGAGACGCAGCCACGCCCCCCCTAATTTTTTCTGATCAATTTTTATTTAGGCAACTATGAGGGAAAGAAATATTATTCCGAGGTTTCAAATGCTTTGTACACAAAAGTCTAACCCGTACCCCTATAGTCATTATGCCCGGCACAGCCCATGATACGTACGTTTACATTGTGGCTTGCATTAGTTCACATGAACCCTGTATAGGACTTGTATTTTCTCGAGTTTAGACCGAAACTAAGCTTAGTCTCTATCTATGGGTGGCTATATTATGCTTGTGCTGTATTCTAGGGTAAAACTCTTGTCACACAGCTCTATCTGTGTATTTCTACGTATAAGAACCGAGTAAGCATGGTGTGTTATATTCGACTAGGGAGACTAATGCAAAAATGTTCCTGTAAAGCCGCAAAAGTAGTATTAGTGCTGTCGTATCATGGCCAGTAACCAGTTTACCTTGCTAAGAGGGGCTCCAAAATTTCAGCAGCGGCCATACAAGTGTTTTCGTTGACTTACAAGCAAAGTTGAAAATTTTCCAGGGGTGGGGGCAAAATTATTCAAGGGGATCTGTGCCCCACCCGGCCCCTTTCTCTTGGCTACGAGCCCGTGTCGTATCCATTAATTTTCACGCTGTATAACGAGCCATTGTCCGCCGCAGTAGCCGGTGATAAAAACCTGTAGCGGTGTTTCTTAGCCGCATATGAGGGGTGGCAAACTCAGAGAGTTGTGCCTTTTCTACACTTGTTTACTTGTTGCCATGCTGGTGTTAATTTGACAGAATGCCGAAGTAAAACACCAAACATTACTGTTTTATGTTTTTCTAAGCTTAAAGCATTAGACTGAACCTAAACCGAAGTTCCAAGATTATTACAAAATTTCATCCTAAGTATATATGTTAGTACAAGGCCAAAGAATACCTACTTTATTATTCAGAGCAGCAAAAATTTGCGGGTACACATTTTATACAGTATAGGTTTAAACCTAGTGTCCGTGTTCTCAAATGTGTGTAGCTCTGATTACCAGTTGGTGATAGGTCTTGTAACTTTCTAACCAGAGAATGATGAGGTTTGAAATGTAGCACATTTGGTGCATACGATTTTACTGTATTTCTGTGCAAAAAGTTTGACATTTTCAATTGCAGCAGTAGCGTTAGTTTAAACACCTGTTACTAACTGGTGACAGGTGCTATATGCATTTGAGAATATTGGTCC
The DNA here is from genome assembly GCA_030248215.1 of Enoplolaimus lenunculus. Lineage (NCBI taxonomy): Eukaryota > Metazoa > Nematoda > Enoplea > Enoplida > Thoracostomopsidae > Enoplolaimus > Enoplolaimus lenunculus. The sequence continues at coordinate 89,432 of JASANG010003231.1, read as the reverse complement.
ATGATTGAGCTTGCGTCCACTACAAAACAAATCTCAGTTGTGTAATTTCAATGGCCGGATGCAGAAAAAAATTTGGTTAACATGCTTGAATCCACAGCAGGGTTAAAACCGGCTCGGGCCCAAATGTTAGGCCGGCGGGCCTAAGCTGGCCGCGCCGCCACGAAATAGAAAGCTAGTTTGAAATTGTTATAAGATTTTAATTAGAAACTGTATTTTTGAAACTTAATCCCGTTCAACTTTCATAAATACCGCGGTCATGACGTAGCAAGGATTTTGAAAAGCAGGGTGGTTACGTTCTGCGAAAATTTCATAGGAGCGTTTCTTGAGTTACTAAATCGCAATCATTGGTACCTACAGTGATGTAAAAAGTAGCTTGTGTTGGTTATCTAGAATCTTGAACTGCAGGCGTTTCTGCTGCTACTTCAAGATATCCGTGTGCTACTTCTATTGGTATACAAGCTCAGTAGACGCGTGCTTGGTCTACAAGCTGTTACGGATGAATCTGAGCGGCTTTTTTGTGAAAGTGGCAACGTAGTAAAACCGGCACTCGGAAACAGAAACGGAATTAGAAACGGATACCGATTTTCACCGGAACCGTAACCGGATATCCGGTTACACGCTGACCAGAACATAAAAAGTGAAATAAGGTGGAAGGCAAGGAGCAGTACAGAACGATACTTTGAAATCATACTGTCGATTTGACAAAGCTTAATAGGAATAGGGTTTACGGGCACAAAACGAACCCCCTGGATCCGCCTGTGAACTTTGCTATTTGACATAGCGTAATTTAGGCTTCGAATGATTTCAAACAACTTTTAAGTTTTTGCTAAAACATAATAATTTATCATAAACCATTTGCTGTTTCCAAAACCCAAATTAATAATTAACCTGTTTGTGTTGCCTTCAATGGTCGAAAACTTTTTCCCGTTTCATAAGGCCGCGAAACTTGTTTGTGAGCCGAAAGCGCTCAAAGGAGATCTATTGATACACTTTACCCACAGAGCAAGTCGTTTGGTAAAATTTTGTCTTTGGATTTAGTGCAAAAATTGCGTTTGACTTCTAATCTCTGATTAACGTTGCAGTGAACACTATAAGTACAGAATGTAATTTGTTTGTGTTAAAAATGACTATTGCAGAAATAGTTTTTATACATGTGTTTTGTCTTTTCATGATCTTAATCATAGACCTGGAATTATGCGTTTCTATCGAATTTTACGGATTTCCGGGATAACCACCTCGATCTGATTGTGTACAATTTCATTTTGATTCATGAAATTATTCTTTCGAACTGATTCACATTTATTTATTTTCAAGCAAAAATTCTCGTCTTGAATTCTACAAGAGAACATGGGTCTTAATTAGAAACTTTTAATACGAACATTAATATTCATTATATTTGTATAATCTATATATTTAAAGCTGGAATGCCTCACATACGTGTTTTGGACAACTTTCCAGCGTTTTTTTGTTTACAACATTTTGTTAGACCAGAAATGTGATTGATCTGTGCAAAGAAAAATTTGCATGCAGATTGTGGTTTGTTCGCTAACCTTTGCGCATTAATTGATTTTGGAACAAAAATTATAAAGAGAACAAGTAAACTTTAGCTTGAAATCGACTTTATGTTGCAGACACTCATTTTATTAAAGCGATGTAGATTTCGGACCGTCTTATTAACCAGAGTCGGTGGAAGCCACCCTCCAAATCCCCCAAATATGGGACCGATCCTTGCGTGGGGTCCATATTAGCAAACTAAAATTTTTTGCGGACGACGAAGATAAGAGCTGTGAAACATTTTAATGGGAGCCCGTCGGACTTGTTTGAGGGGCCGACTATCTGTAACGCCGATCATGATGTTAACTGTACGGTCCTCAACACAAAGGCTAAGCCTATAACCTAAGCCTAACCCAGTCTCTTTTAAGCCCCTACACTGCAAAGAATGGTGAGTCAAATTGACTATCCCCGAAATAGGCTTTTCCGGACGACTCAGTCAAATTTGACTCTAGCGGAGACGAATTTTGACTCAGTTTGTGTAGTCCGGATAAGTCTATTTCGGAGAGAGTCAATTATACTCACCATTTTTTGCAGTGTATAATTAACATCGACTAAGATGTTTATAGTATGTAGGCGCCCCACTTACTTGCCGCAGCATACTGGTCTTTGTACGCGTAGTACAACCAGCCAAATTCGTGTTATTAGATCCGTACGCAACACACTGATTGCGTTTGTTTGAAAGTTGACCGGTGTTTAGTTCTGGCGAACCTACTAGCGACGGTATTTGTTGCACTCGACTGTTGCTGAAACGTTGTTGCGGTTGCCCTGAGTTGCGTTTGATAGACTGTTGTTGTTGTTGATGATGTTGTTGCTGTTGCTGCTGCTGTTGCTGCTGTTGCTGCTGCTGTTGTTGTTGTTGTTGTTGATGATGTTGTTGTTGTTGTTGTTGTTGTTGTGGCGGTGGTGGTGGTTGTTGTAACTGTTGTAGTTGTTGTGGTTGTTGCTCAATTGCGCGGCTTTGTCGACACTTTGAAGCAGCAGCGGTGTGTCGCGCTTTGATGTTGCGCGTTCGGCTGACAGTATCACTCAAATCTTGCTCCAAGCGTTGAAGCTTTTCCTGAAATCAGTGAATCAGTGATTAAATGATGTGTTTATGAGACAATGATGAGGGGCGTAACAGTAGTATAAGCGTCTTTCTAAATCTTAGCCTAAGCCTAGACAGCTCAGCGTACGGAAACGCCTGTAAGTAAACCTAGGCCTACGCCTAAGCCTAAGCTTCAGCAAAAAAGTCTAAATCTGAAGCGAAATAAAATTAAGCAAAGCCGGGAGCGACCACAGTCACACAGTTAAAATTTTATTAAAGGCATGTCGAAGGTACGACTTTGAATTAAACCAACCACAACATTGGTTTATTTGACACGCACACGAGGCAGGAACTAGTCAAATAAGCACCTGTGCTTTAGCTTAAATCGTTGTAAGCCCTATTCAGACAGGATAGTTTTAGCAGCGAGAACTTGTAGCTGCAACTTGCACGTAGTCTTTGTAGATGCAAGTACTTGCAAAGAAACGGTTTTGCCAATATTTGGTTGTCATTTAAATTAGACGTGCAAGTTGCAGATGCAAGTTTTTGCAGTAAAAATATGCAATTTATGATTAAGGCTTTAAGTGAATAATTTCATGAACCTTAGGTAGGTGCCCTGTTAAGTGGGTTTTATTGTATTTAAAATGCTTCAATTTGTTTAAGTGTAACCGTTAATACATCTAAGATAGTTCATAACAATAATAGAGTATATTAAGCTAAGCGTTTTGGAGCCGACTATAACCCCAAATGTAGCATTATCATAACATGTGCTGTCACACGCACAATGTTTACTCTTTGTCCATCAAACCAAGCCATATCAGTGATCTGAATTCGCATTGATTACTATTCAGAAGCAAGGCCGGCGCTGGGATAGTCGCCACCGCTCCAAAATAGGTCCGAGGGTTGGCAATAAAATGTTTTACACCTCTATAACTTCATGGTCCGCGAAAGAAATTTTTAGTTTGCCAAGATGACCCCCTTAGGGTCGGCTCCACCCATTGGGGGTTTGGGGGTGCGCTTCAGCCGGCACTGTTCTGAAGGTCACTTAACGTCTCAGAAACGCGTACGCTGAAAAACAAATAAAACCAATCGACAGAAAAGTAAATAAGTATAAGAAGTTATGTACTTAGTTGGTTTGTTCTGCTAGGGCTGTATTTTCACATCACTAAAGCAGGCGTACAGTTTTAATTAACCAAGTTCGTCAAAAATGTATAATTGGCCGTAATTATTAAAAAAGATTCTAAATGCGTTTAAAAGAGTAAACCTAATTAAAAATAAACCATACTTAGACACAACAAAAATTTGTCAAACATAATTTTTTGTTTAAATTTTTTTGTTTAGGTTCAGGCTTAAGCTCAGGTATAAGCTCATTCTAACGCCTAGGCTTTAGCTTAGGCTTCTCTTAGGCTTAGAAATATGCTTGTCCTAGTGTTACAATCCTGTTCTATTCATTGGCCGAAACCATCTCAAGATTCTGATTGATTATTAATAAATATATCATTTAGAACCATTTTGTTGCGTTGATTGTAATTGTAACCGTTTCAATCATTTGAGTAAATCAACCAAATATAATCGGCTACACTCCAAATACCAAATACAAAATTTACATATTGAATACAACCAAAAGTTCATAATGATGTTAAGACAAGAGTATGCAACTTGCAAAAAAATCAACGTATCAACAAGCGTTGCATTTTAACCCCTCTCCTGCATCTCTAAACCACCAGTGCCAGAGCAGACAGAGGTGAGCAACCCCCCAAACCCGCAACCGAAACGAGCAAGAAGTCAAACGCATTTTAAAACTTGGGCGGCTTTTGTTTCACCTGGTAAGAGTGGGGGTCTCTTTAGGGTGGGGCATCCCCATCTGGCAGCTATGGGCGGTGGCTGCTCCCGTCCATGCAAACCACGCGACCACTTCTAAATATCAGGAGCTAAAAACAAACGAGAACCCAGAGCATGTTCAATTGTCCGTTATTATGGATAATAGGAGCAATTAGAAATTTTTGTAACAGTAGCAATTTAATGTCAAGATTCAACGCAACACATACCTCAACTGAGTATGTTTTCATAAACACAATTTCAAGTTTATCGTAAAATGACGGAAAACTCTGTTCGCATGCGGTACGCGCGACTTGTGGATGGTGGTAAATATTTGCAGTCACTGCTGCAGGATAACCGGTACTCATTGATATTGGTTGCTGCTGCGGCGGCAGATGTTGGCGATCAGAGTACAATTGTTGAAAACAATTGTGTGCTGGTTTGTTGCGTAGCCGTGAAAATAACAGTCGCGTTGTGTTTTGGAGTGTTTGCGGAGTTGCAATTATTTGCATATATGGATTCGGGTCTTGTAAATAACGTGGGATTTGTTGAGGGAGCGGGCGATACAAGCGTAGTTGTGGTTGTTCTTGTTGTTGTTGTTGTTGTTGTTTTTGTTGTTTTTGTTGTAGCTGATACTGTTGTTCCAGAGGTTGTTGTCTCTGTTGTGTTTCTCGTTGTTGTGGTTGTGGTAGTGGTTGTGGTAGTTGTTGTTGTTGTTGTTGTTGTTGTTGTTGTTGTTGCTGTGGTTGTGGTTGTGGTTGTTGTTGTGGTTGTTGTTGTGGTTGTGGTTGTGGTTGTTGCTGTGGTTGTGGTTGCTGTTGTTGTTGTTGTTGTTGTTGTTGTTGTTGTTGTTGTTGTTGTTGTTGTTGTTGTTGTTGTTGTTGTTGTTGTTGTTGTTGTTGTTGTTGTTGTTGCTGTTTTTGTTGTTGTTGACGATGATGTTGTTGTTCATATTGCAGTTGTTGCTGTGCTATTTGAAATTGTTGTCTATTAAACTTATCTGCTTCGTTGGAATGTGAAAATTCACGTTCCAGGTTTCCAGATGCATTCAGTGGTAAATCATTGTCAGTTTGTTGCGGAAGCAACGATCGCTGAGCGAAAAGTTGCGCAAGACGCGACGAAGTCACCAAATCGACACCATTGTCGTTATTAATCGAGGTATAATTGGTTTTTTGACAACGGGCAGAATTGTTCTTTAAACATGGTCGCAGGGTGCCAAAAGGCATCGTTTGAATGATCTTATAACTACTGAATTACATAGCTAAGGCAGTATAATTGTCTAATGTAATATTTCTTCAGCGGGCCCGTAGCCAGGATACCTTGACAGAGGGGAGGGGCTAAACATTTTTCAGAGGGGCATACAAGGGTTTTCGACGACTTACAAGCAACGTTGAAAATTTTTTAAATGGCCAAAATTCTTTAAGGGTGACCTAAGCCTCCCCTCGCCCACCCCTTTTGGCTACGGCCCGTTCCTCAGTGAAATGATGCGTTTTGACTGCTACAGAACTGACGTTTCGAAACGCAATCTGTACCCAATGTTTAGATTGATTATTTGTGTAAGATTTGCTCGAAACTCTATTTGCTCTCCGTTTTATGTTGATGTCGGCAGGTTGTAGACTTGCTTATAATCCCAAATCTTACTTGTGTCCAGTAATTAAACCATTAAAGTTACTATATTTGCGGCTTGGCACGCAGATATCGGCGTTATACAATGGAAAATAGGGGTGAATATATCCCTTCTCAAAATTTATGAGCAATCGATACCGCACTTTTAATAGCTTTAACTTATTTTCGCTCGCTCGCAGAAACTATTTTTTACATCATGGTATGCCTTACAGAAAAATCTGGCTTTTTAATCTGTTTGCATTAACCTGGTACTGTAGTGACTCGAATAAGAGCGGGTAATAAGAGGGGGTCCCCATTTTGATTTTCAGTCAATAGGAGTCCGTAAACTGATAGAGTCCCTAAACCCTAATTAGAGTCCATAAATGTCAATTATCCCTAATTTTTGCGCATAAATGACTCCACGACCAAATAAAGTTGAGTTTGAAACTTTAAAGAAGTCCTTAAGTTTTGAAAGTATATAACATTCCAAAGTATAACGTTGCATTATCGCTAAAGCTTTTGATGCAAGGTAAAACATTTAATTCAACGCAATAGTTGCAATACCGGATATATATCAGTACGGAAGGGTAGCGGAGGGCTGGTGAGAAAATAAATAACAGTCCGTAACCGAATAAGAAGTGGGTACCCTCTAGAGACGCCAAATACATATCAGTTCCCCCTCTTATTCGGTCACTACAGTAGTAAAATTAAAATAGAAACAAATATTTTATAACCTGAATAGTATTAAACTGGATATGCTGTAATCATACTGTCGCGCTAACCGTCCCTCCTTGCTTTCATGAGGAAAAGGTCACTCGAGATCCCCAGGAAAACTGATTAACCAAGTAAGTTCAAAAAATTTTGCGCCTTCGGAAAAAACTCTATGTTAATTGAAGAAGCTTACAAGCTTTAGTCTACTTTTTGCGTAGGATTAGGCTTAAGCGTAGGAGTAGTGATCGGGTTATTCTCACGCTGACACTTTGGACTAGGCTTAGGCTTAGGCTTATTAGAAATCTGGCGTAATTAAGGTTACGAGTCGCGCAAATCATGATTAGCCATATTCTTAAATGTGAACCATACATCATCAATTGTTGATAGGTATTGAAACTTGATAACCAGCGAACGGTAAGCGTTGAAATTTAGCACAGTTTTCACGTTTGGTTTGAACTACTGTTTCGCCAATTTGGAAATCCGCCATTACAAGAGTTAGTCATGTAGGACATAGTACATCAAGAAAACAATGTGAACGTATTAATAGACCGTTTTTAGTACAAATTCACTCGAATAAAAGCTCAACACAAATTGTATCATTACCTAAACGGAAAACGCCGTGAAACACTATTTACCATATCACTATGGTAACAGTAATTAATCAGCAGGCCGTTTTTTTGGTACGCAATGGCTTCATGAATATATCGCATTATGTAAACTTTAGAAAACCATAGTAAAATATGAATTTATTGCGAATTAAAATAGTTCAAGCGTATTCGAATTGTATTTTTTTGAAAACAATGACGAAAAAGTACTACTGTATATAATCTAGAAACTGATTAAAATTGGGTTGAAATTTGTGTATTGATATTAAGCCGAAGCCGAAGCCGAAGCCTAAGCGTAACAATGAGCATATTGCTAAGCCTAAGCCTAAGACTATGCCAAGCAAAAAAATTAGTCTAAAGCTTAAGCTTAATACTCTATTGTAGTCCCACAGTAAAACGTTTCGCCCCTGATTTTTAAATGAGCCAAATTCTCTACTAATTAGAATTGGGATGAAATTATCTATTGAAATTAAGCTGAAGCCTAAGCCTAAGCCTAAGCGTAATAATAAGCATATTTCTAAACCTAAGCCAAGCAAAATATTAGTCTACAGCTTAATGTTACTCTATTGCAATCCCACAGAAAAACGTTTCGCCCCTGATCTTTTACATGGCCCAAAAGATCAATATAAACTAATTAGAGTTGGGTGAGATTGGCTGTTGAAATTATCTAAGCATCGATTATCACAATTTATCGGTCAACGAAATATAATATGATTTTGGTTCCTGTAACTTCTATCAATTCTATGTGAGTTTTGCATATTTTGGAACCATTTGATATTCACATCTGTCCAATCCAGTTATACCCTTAACTATGACCGGTTTCTTGTATTGCGTTAGTACACTCGTATCAGGTACAACATATACTTTTGGTTTTAAATTGCACAATGCACCCACCGTAGTGACCCGAATAATAAGAGGGTGCAAATACGATTTTGGGTGCAACACTCATATTTTTCCGGTGCTTTGAATGTTTAATAAAAACCTTCATAAGTAAGTCGAAACGTCCATTACCACATAACTTTGAAGCCTGAGATAAGCAAGCTGAGTGACAGCTCAAAATCGTAATAAAACCGAAAGAACACTGTAGTTTGAGCGGAATAACATTTTAATCAAAGTTTTCTAAATTTGACATATCGTCGAGTCGCCGGCAATCGTCGAGTCGCCGGCAATCGTCGAGTCGCCGGCAATCGTCGAGTCGCCGGCAATCGTCGAGTCGCCGACAATCGTCGAGTCGCCGCCCATCGACGAGTTGCCGCCCATCGACGAATTGCCGCCGATCGACGAGTCGAGTGTATCTATACCAATAAATTCTTTTGCAGAATAACAATGTAGTAATTTATGCATACATATTGTATTGCGGCCCATGTTATTTTAGGGGCGTCTAGGTTTCTGGTGGGTCTATAAAAGAGTAGGTTTAGATTCTAGACTACTTTTTTTGCTTAGGCTTACGCTTAGACATAGAAACACATTTTTGCAACGCTTAGGCTTAGGCTTAGGCTTAGGAATACGCTTAATATACTGTTACGCCTCTTAAAGTAACATTGGCCGTATTGTCTACTTGTTCTCATATTTAGACTAGTGTCATTTTGCTATCTTGGCCTTAAACAATTTGTACCTGTTTATCGGTACATATTCGTAGTTACGTAAATTAATTTGCTTATATGTATATACTGTTCGTTGTATGTTTCAAAACATGAAAAGAAAATTTACAAAACTGCTCAAAATACGTATGTGGGGCGTTCCAGCTTTAATAATACAGATTGCGAAACTTTATCGACTACAAGATATTGAAGCAAATTGTTGCAGTTACACAGAATCGGTGGCAAATGGTACTTTGTATATGGACCGTACGCCGAACAATCCAAAAATTGAAATTGTTAAATATTTAATTCTATAACACACAAACGCGAGACTGTATATTTGAAACCCAAGAGATTTATTCAAAAAAGCCTATTTTGAAATTTTTATGCTCAACTCAAAATGCTAAAAAAGTTTTAGTCTGCGCGTTAAGTGAACCACGAAAACAATTCTCGTCGTTTTGCTTGAACGCTTTTTGTTTGACTCCAAAAAACATCAATGTTCAATATGTACCGGCAAATATGTACAAGGGGGTGCAACACCTACACCCCTGCGCAACCCAAAGCAAATTTTGGCATATGTTGGTATTTAAAAACGAATGCAAACGTGTGCCAGACTGGTGTCCTATTATACGATTTGGTAAAAAGGGCTACTTTACACGATCTGACCCAATAATTTGGCAGCGCCCTGTTTATACAATGGTGCTTATATGTAGAATTGGGTCAAAAGTTCCCTATCTGCGACAGAAGCCATTGTGACGGGGCCCAGTGAACAATTTCTGTTTATTCCTAAATTTAACATTCTGCGAAACTACTAACTTTCGGCAAATTTATGCACTTTGATCATCACCTAATGGTTTATCTATTACAACTGAATATTCTAGCAAAAATACGTGAAAAATATGGTGCACTTTACATCACGAATTCAAAACATTTTGCGCTTTTGGCGAAAATATTCAGTCTTAAATCATCGAAAATTTACCAAAAACGCGTTTTAAAACTGCGTAAAATTTTTCGGAATACGAAAATACTCTTTTCACCTAAAAGTTTTATGTATCTTCCATTGCAAAATAGACTGTCGAATGATCGTTTGGAAATAATTAAGATTTGAATTTGGAATCAGATTTAAGATTTGAATTTGAAATCAGATCCTAAACTATATTAATTTGTGTATTAAAATCAGCGTTTCACGGTTGCCACTGGAACGGTTAATACTTGACAGTGAAAGAATCTTATACATCAACCACCGTATAATGTCCCACCCGTTTTGAAATTTGAAATTGTCACATGCATAATATGTTATACCAAGAGTGGATGATGCATACTTTAACAAGAGTATGCCACTGGATACATTCTGTTTAGAAAAGAATGTACACGGCACGCGTTGCGTTTTTGGCCTACCCCCCTTTTATTTAGGGGGTACAACCTGTGCGATCCATTACACTTTATCTATCCACCAACAAAGTGACCCGCTTATAGTTTAATTTAGAGTTTTTAACGCGACAACGACCCCCATCGAAACAGGGGGTCGGCCAAAAACGCAACGCCTGGTGGAACATTTTGTTACCATGCAAAACCCCAAGAGTTGCATACTCTTGTATCATGCGCTCTTGCTTATACTGTGTATCTGGTTAATTTCAAATGCTCATAAACGGAAACTGGTAGAAGTAACAGCGATGAGTCTAGCTTTAACAGGAGATTGCTTCTAAACACAACGCGAGGAGCCACTTAAAGTCAATAAATATTATAGTTTTTCGTCTAATAAATACACCATAGTTGAACAGGGCAGCGACAGAAACTTTGTTGGAAAAGCGAGCGGAACGTTAGATTCATGGTATATTTAAATACCAATGCAAAATGTCGCTTAACGAACAAATGAAAGGTTTGTTGCAAACATTTTGTATTTGTTAATTTTTTGAGCGACGCCTTAACGGTGAGGACTCTTTCTATTGGTGGTATTTGGTCGCTTAGCGCGAAACTGAGAAATATCACTCAATTACACGTTGTAATGCTTCGTCCAATTTATCTTGTGCCCGCCGTGTAGAAATTAGAAATACCATTTTCCATGTACAGTTTTGAAAAACGGTATCGAACAATAAATTGCACTGGGAAACTGTTCCAATTTTCCACTGCTATAGAGTTTACTAGGTAATCGATAAGATCAATAGTGAAGTTTATTCACTGGATTTTAAAAAGGACAGAAAAACAAAATTGAAACAGTTTCCAAATTCCATTTCCACTGTGATTTTAAGTTACCGATTGTGCGATGAGAAAATAGAGATTACTAAATGTGCAATTTCATCTCATGAGTTTTTCTTATCTACAACACACAATTTTGCTCTCCAATTTCCCACTGCCGTTTTTTGTTTCTTTTTAATTTCTTATTTAGTATAGCAGAAATATCAGATATCTTATCTTTTTTAAGAAATGTTTCCATTTTCAAATTGCCACACTCTTAAAAATGGCTAGTAGTAATTTTCAACCTTTATCATTGAAACACGCTAGTGTTTACAATATATGTTTCAAGCATCGAGAATGCACGCTTTTTGAAAGTTTTGCAGAATGTTCTCTGCAGGAAAGCAGAGCTGGAATGAGGTAACTTACGTATAGAATATCCTAATTAGCCGGTTCGACACCATACACAAATTGGACAGCTAAACGTCTCATTTAAGCTGTTATTAAAAGTTTGATTTTTGTAATTTTTCGAAAAAGTTGTATTACAAATATGTAATTACCATAGCCAGTCTATATTATTGTGTGATGCTAATGACACCGTGCAATAGATTACTTGTCCCTGCGATGTTTGTTGTACTGAAATTGCTAACAGTAGTAATAACCGGGTTATTACTACTGCTAACTAAGACAGTAATATTTTGTAATAACCTCCCATGCATTATAGCTTAGAACAGCTTGCTTTTTGGTGGATTGCAATGGAGCAAGTGTACGCTTTAGACTTATATTTTGTTTAGGTTTAGGCGTACGCTTAGGAGTAGACTTAGCATAAAACCTCACCGTATCCCATGTAAAAGAAAGAAACTAGGTAAAAGTGCCCCTAGAAGGAACAGATTGCGATATGTTTCGCTTGAAGCATGTAACAGAGTTTAAACAAGGGTTAGTTCGACCATAGATCAGTAACTAATGCTTATAATATTAGCTCCATAACTTCTATGAAAATAGTTGTCATCTATATCTTTGACGGCTGTCTTTCAGTGTTAACACGCTTGCGGTCAGTGAAACAAGAAACATATGGGCCCAACGAACTTTCATCTGTTAAGCTATAAATTGACACTATGGGTTTTCAAGGCGTTCTAAAATACAACTCTCAACATGCCTTTCGTATTGAGCGCCAGCAGAAAATGTTCTTTGAAATATTTAGCAACGTTTGAATTGTATTTTCTGGATGAATAACTTAAATATGTCACGGCACAGAACACAATTTGGAAAAGTTTCTCGACTTCACATCATCAAATTGACATGGTAAAGATTGCTAAAACAGTCGAGCACGTATGCGTGACATTTTTTATTCGATAATCAATAGACGCAATTTGTGATCTTGCAATATTGACATATTTACTAAGCAAGTTTTAAAAACATACTTTAAAACTCAAAAAATATCCTCTTCCAATGAAGAACGCTAGATTAGATCACTTATAAACTGAACATTGTAAAACCCAACAAACGCTAAAATTAAGCTGATAGGTGATGTCCGCTGGGCCCATATGTTTCTTGTTTCACTGACCGCAAGCGTGTTAACACTGAAAGACAGCCGTCTAAGATATAGATGACAACTATTTTCATAGAAGTTACGCAGCTAATATTATAAGCATTAACTACTGATCAATGGTTTAACTCATCCTTGTTTAAACTCTTTTACATGCTTCAAGCAAAACATATCGCAGTCTGTCCCTTCTAGGGGCACTTTATTTAGTTTCCAATTTCAACTCTCATATACGATTCACAAAATGTCTCAATATACCACCCGACCTGTTTTGATTTTCTCACCTTCCATCAATTTTGCCTTTTCGATAAACCGTAGTATAGTATAGCTGGCAGCAAAAAGACGTTGCTAATTTGCAAACACGGCTGGAATAAAGATAAAATTGAGCAACGTGTAATTTGGCATTACACTGAGTAATGCGCGTCATACATGAATTTGTATACTAAAAACAGGGGTTTATGCATGCTTAAATAGAATAATTGTGTTGTTGGTTTCCCGGTTCGAGTTTGAGACCACTCAGTTAAATTAAATTAACTTGAACACAAAAGAAAACCTGTGGTCCATTGCAACAACGAGCAACAGTCTTTTGTTTTTGAAATAGAAAATAAAGCCATTAGTAAACATGCAGGAAAATTTAGATAACGTCGTCGTATATAGTCACACGCCCGTTCACAGGCCCCGTAGCCAGCTCACCGCGCTAGGGGCCTAAAATTTTTTGCAGCAGTGGCAGCCAACGGTTTTCGTAGACTAATACAAGTAAGGTTGAAAATTTTCTAGGGCGAGGACAAAATTATTCCATTGGGCTGAGCCTCCTGTTTGACTACGGGCAGGTATAGTCGTGATTATTTTGCCCGAATGGTATGCTTGACTATTAATATTTACTGCGGTAAACACCATTTGAGGTGATGTGTGAAAACTTTTTGACCATTTTCGTCAATTTAAATTTTTTATCAAAACCTGTACTCGGACTTAACGCTTTACCCTTATTATTTTGGTAATAGTGATAACATTAATTGATTTGAGGTCAATTGTCATAATAGTAGCAATTTCAGGGTTATTTTTCTTCAATTAAATTATACGGTTGGGTTTGAATCTTTATATAAGTAGATAAATATGCTACGGATAAGATCTTGTGTTCTTAAATTTTGTAATATAGTACCTTAAGGTTTTCAGTTGGCATATGTATTTACATTTCATTCCTTAAACCGAAATATACGTTTCCAATACAAACCCTATTTCCCGGACGCTACGGTGCCTTCAATATCCGGCTTGTTTGACGGCCAATGTATAGAACAGGGACGTAACAGTGGAAGCAGTATATTCCAAAGCCTAAGCCTAAGCATCGCCTAAGCGTAATAACGAGGTTAAGCCTAAACCTAAGCCTAAGCCTGAGCAAAAAGTGAGCCTTTAAGCTTACGCTATTGCAGTCCGGCAGAAAAACGATCCACCCTTGATCCTTACATGGGCCCTGTTTGACTTTGGCCAGGCCACAGAAAACATTCCATTTTAGGGAACACAGTTTGAGACAAAAATCAAACGCTTACAGAAAATAATTTGTATCGCGGTCGCGAAGATAAAAAATTTGAACAGCATTAATGTGTGATAATCTAAGGTTTTCTTGAAGCGCTTTAGCGTGCAGTGCAATTATGCAAGCAAAACAAAATACATTCATACGATGCTAAGTACAAACTCGGTATAATGCGGGATTCACATTATAACCGGGGCAGGCGGGACACGGTTTGTCCCATGTTGCTGACAATACGTCGAACATCACATGATATTGAAGTACAAAAGGTGACCTAAACATAATGATAGCAGATAAATACTACTTTTTGAATATGATATAGAGTCTATTAGCAGACAAAATGTTACCCAATATTCTAATAGGGACAAAACGTGTCCCAAGCTACCTTGGTTATAATGTAAAACCCGCATAAAACCAACTATATTTGGTCCAAATCCACGAAAATTCATCCAATGGATATTTTTGTTCGCGACAACTAGTTTAGCCTAAACATACTCTCAAGTCTATGCTAAGCCTGAGATGGGAGTCCACAGCATGACGGAGGCCTGGGTGTGCTGAGCATCTCTGTGAGAACACTGCCTAAAAACTTTCAACTACAATTGTAAGTCGTGCTATAATGCGTGGATGCTTTTCCTGAAGACATTTGAGCACATCCACTTAGGATATTAAGCTGTCTACGAAACTGCCCAAGCTTATTAACGGTGTAAAACAAATTGTCGAAATGGCGAGTTCCGGGTTTGAAAATTAGCACAGAAGCAGTAGAAGTCGAGTTCGAAAAATGTGCTCAACTTGAACCCTCACAATTGACAGGTACAAAAAATGCTAAACCGGTCAGCAACTCCTGATGATAGGGTGCTACATAACATTTGAGAATACGTGCCGTTGTGTATAGTGAATTTGCCAAAATTGTAGTAAAACTGGTTCAAGGAGCTTAAAATTGCGCGTCCCAGTTTAGCAAAATATTTCCACTCAGAGCAATAAAACCATCTGAGTACAGCTGCATCAATTCATGACACAAGACTGAAGTAATTTCAACACTGAACAGCATATCACTAGTTTTTAATACTCGACGTCTTTGAACTTTCAACGAAGGTTGAATGTTTTTTGTTTGCCCAAATCGGGCTGAAAAACAAATTATCAGTTTTCTTTGGTTGAGTTGTTGCGGTTTGAACACAGCAAAAGTTTTATTCTGCTGAAACCACAACTTAACCAAACAAAACTGGTAAAAGGCAATCTGCAAGCTGTATAACAAAACTGGGTCACAATTGGGTTTAGTAGCTTCCTGCCGTAATTGTACTCAAACTGGGGGGGGGGGGATTGGAGCATAAATCCTAGCAGCAATTTTTGATTAACCAATAAAAATGCCGCACTTTTTACGGTTTCGAAAACCCGGCAGGGATTTGAGAACCTTGTCACTCACTACTCTAAGCTAGTAAATAACGTATAAATGGGGTTATATCCTTTCGAAATGAAATGCCTCGAATTGCCTTTTGTTTCTTGGAGTCGTAGGGAACGTAACGGACCAATGTGATTGCTGACGCGTTCAAGTTGTTGTCAACTTCAACTTGTACGAATAATTATAGTTAGTTGGGGTCGGTTAGAAAAAACGTTGTTAGCCAGACGTAAAACAAGCACCGACACTAAAAGAATAGGGCGTTTATTCTAATGACGTTGCCAAATAGTTACATTTTTGTTGGTTGGTTCGGGTCTGTAGCCAGAGAAGTCTAGGTGGCAGCAGGTAAATGGATATTTGTTTCCATTTCCGGTAAAAATTGGTGTCCGTTTCCGTTATTGAAATAACGAAAATTCTGTTATTTTTACCATCATAATTAAGCTATAAATCACGTATATCTTTCGCAATTTTTCATTTGCAAATATGCTGCAATTGTTTTATATGAAATAAAAATTATGAAACTCATCCAAAATCTTAAAAGCTTTGATGCATCTGCCATTTTTTCTTAAAAATTTATGTAAGACTAGTGAATATATATATGCACGTCTGAATTGTGTTGGCAAAAAATAACACATTTTTGAAACGAAAATTTGAAATTCGCTACAGTTGAAAACCGGCACCGGCTTGAGTATTCTACCGCTGCTAAAGCGAAAACAATTGCTAATTTAATGGTTTTAGAGATGTTGCAAACAATTTTAGCCGAACATAACAGTTAGCAAAACGAGCTTTTCAGCGATAACCTTAGCAACGTTGGTTACAGGAACAACTCAAAATTACGCTTCACGGAAACAGTTCGATTTCAAACCCACACCAAACCTAAGGTCTTCAATGGGAAACATCAATTTTACACTTGTGGTAAACTTTGCGCTCGCTTCACTCGCAGATTTTTCTCTGTTGAATATTTACTGTAACTTTTGGTTGCAGACACATTCCGTGTTATAAAAAAACCAAACCACGGCTACGCGCCTGGAACGTGCGACATTTTTAAAGAAATATTTATACCAAACAACTATAATTTTCTGCCACTGCCCTCCGGCGGTGACTCTATTTTCTCCTGTGGCAATCTTCAAAGAAACATGTGTTGTAAATAGGGAAGAACATTTTGTACGTCTGCTATAAACAGTAAAATTTATTCTGCTATTTTTCACAAACTCTCGCCATGGATCGACTGGATATCCGGATGCAATTTAATATCCGGTATAAAACCGACGTCTGTTTCCAGGTTACGGTATCCGAAAAAACCTACCGGATATTCACGATTATTGTGCCGAATACCGTTAAGTTGATTTTTACACACGGACACATCGGGGGCCCTTAGCCAACACGGGCCAGGGGGGGGGGGGGCTCAGCCACCCTCTGGAAAAATTTTGCACCCTAAAGAATTTTCAACATTGCTTGTAACTCATTGAAAATCCTTGAATGCCCCTAATGCAAAAATTGTTAGCCCCCTAGCAAGGTGAGCTGGCTACGGGCTAGCGACACATTATCCGCACATGTTCAGAACTTAAGTTTTTTAAACTGAAGTAAAAATGAAAAATCCAAGCGAACAGTTAATTATGCGATTGTTAACGTGTACATTGCTGATCTGTTCTGCCAAACATCTTGTTTATTATTCGCATGCAGGATTATGCCTATCAGGCATTTCTTTGGCTATGTGTGTGAATAAAAATACGTTTTCAACCGCATAAACCCTCAAAATATATATCAGATAAGTGACACATGGCAGTGACAGTTTGCACAATAAATAGATCAAAAAATGATAGCATCGCTAGACTGATACAAGTGTTGTCTGCATTATGCACCCGGATGACAACGTTTCCTAACAAAGATTAGGGCCATGCTAGCGTCGCCTTTCAGAAAAGCCGGCCAAAAAAGGGGACCATGTATAGAACAGTGCCGGAACAGTAGTATAAACATATTCCTAAGCTTAAACCTAAGCCTAAGCCTAAGCCTAAACCTAAGCAAAAAAAGTTAGTCTAAAGCTTAAGCTAACTCTATTACAGCCCCACAGGAAAACGTTCCGACTCTGTTCTATACATGGGCCAATTTCATTGTACGCCAACAGCAAATTATATTGAATTCAATACTATTTCTATATCTATGGACCTATTGTGAACAATTCAGCCTTCAGTGATTGATGTACCGCTGTATTTATTTAGGGTCTATAAGCGTTCGTTGTTACATATTTCTGCTGCAACCTATTCTTGTAAAATTATGAAACTGAATTACGTCGTGCATAGCTTTATGACATTTTTATGTTGGCGTTAGCATATTTTACAAGAAACGAATCTACGACGATTCGTAGTGCCAGCCAGAGCCCCTAAAAAGGTATAAAAGCTCGCTGATACATAAAAACCCTTTAAAACTAAAGCTTATTGAAATTTAAAACGTTTAATTAAATAATTTACACTGACTATTCGCTAGCTTCGCTCGCGACCTTTTTCAAGTCTACTGTACCTTTCAATCTATTTCGATGCCTACAGAAATTCACATTCCTTCCCAGACCGATCCAGAACTAAAACAGCGATAGGCACCTCCGACGTGTTTGCGGTAGCTGCTGCGCTCCTATTTGACACCCATAGAACAAAATCGTTCCTGTGTCCCCTTTTGAGTCTGAAGCTAAATATATTCGAATATAGAATTCCGTGAATTGTATAAATTTGTCTATTGTACTATACTGGTATATATAGGATAGAATTTTAGTGGAGTCCAACAGGTTGACTGTAGTATTTTAATACGCAGTAGTTGGTGTTGCGATTGGCTTCAAAGTTTTAATTTTATATTGCGTATGTTTTTCTACTTTTCTCGACAACAGCTACACTGTAAAAATGGGGAGCCAAATTGACTGTCTCGGAAATAGGCTTTTTCTGACTACACAAACTGAGTCAAATTCGACTCCGACAGAGTCAAACGTGCGACATAGTGAATCGAATTTGACTGCAGTGGAGTCGAATTTGACTCAATTTGTGTAGTCAGGATAAGCCTATTTCCGTGAGAGTCAATAAGACTCACCATTTGTTGCAATGTACAATTTCAATATTAAGTAAAACAACTGTGCGAAGACTTCATGAAATATAATCATGCGTTCTGTGGCTTAAAATTCTAAGCTATTTTGTGATTAGAACGTGAAATATAGATCGTTTAAGATATGTTTATCTGCGATAACACGAGGCCAGGTCCGTAGCCAGCTCACTTTGCTAAGGGCCGGCTAAAAGTTTTTCATGAGCGGCATACAAGGGTTTTCAATGATTTACAAGCAAGATTGAAAGTTGTCAAGGAGGGGCATCGTTTTTGCAGAGTTGAGCTGAGCCGCCCTCACTCATACCCCCCTCTTTGTATACGGGTCCGCACGAGGTGTATACAGGCCGAAGTGTACATGGAGTATTGTACCGCAGGAATAGGTGCAAAGACGGCAGGATTGATGTTTATTCCCCCGTTTTGGATATATCAAGGAGTCAAAAATTATGTCGCTAGCCGGAACTATACTTCGCACGCTCACAAACTCTATCCTCGCGGGCCCATGACTAGAGACGCTGGGGGGAGCTGAGACTTCCTGCACAGCTTTCGGCTTCCTCAGAAAAGTTTCAACCTCGCTGATAAGTTGAAAGTAATTCGATATCCTTGTCTGATCCTCTAAAAAATTTTAGAAACCTTAGCAAGGTGAGCTGGCTACGGCCTTGTATTCCTGGCTAAAGGTATATTATCTGCAAAAGTGAAATCCCCGGTAACACCGCGCCGATAACGCCACCCGTCGACTTTCTTTGGCAGTTACACAAAATTTAAGCGAGTTTCAACTATTCAGCTTCAACGCAGGGTAGAGCGACGGCATTTACAAACAGGGATCACCAATCTCGCGAGCAAAGCGAACAAGAAGCCAAGCGCAATTTTAGCATTTAATCTTAAGTTTACAATGTTCTGTATTTCTAATTCGGACGACGGCGTTCACCGTTCGTTTGATGCTAAATAGATTTCTTTCAATTTGCCCGAGAATGTAATTTCGTAGTCGGTTACGAACAATCACAGTACGAAACAGAGTAAACTTCCTTCTAATTAGTAATGCTTAAACCTGCCCTTAAGTCATTTTGCTTTCAGAGTAAATTGCATATTCATTGCAGTGAATGCATAACTTTTCATTACAGCATATACATGCTAGTATGTTTAAGTTTGCGCTATACTCGCAGCGTGCCACCGGACGCCACCAAATAGCAGCTTTATATTTTTGTTAGCTACGCATAGCGGCCCGCGTCGGCGTCCGACGGCAGCCGGAGCCGGCGGCACGCTGCAAAGTATACCGCAAACCCGTTAGCTTCGTTAAATGAATTAGTAGTCATCTTATGAATATTTACAATAACGAATGCTTAAACATTTTTTATAAATCTGCTGGAAAACTAAATGATTCGCAAGTCAACAACTGAACCAGCCGAAGAACTCAAGATGTCGTCAGTAAGCATAAACATTAAAAATGTTGTAATGCTACTTGCAGTTGCAACTACTGTTTACGCCATTTATTCGTTCGGAATTCGAAATTCATCCAAACAAAGCGTTGAAATAGAGCTACGCGATCTTGTTCTGGCAAGCATCCACGCAGTACAGCAAGGTGGCAACACAGTTCGACGAATTTACGAAGAACAACAACGCGGACACGACTCGTCGCTTGATATCCAGGCAAAAGGCAAAACCAAAGAAGGTGCCAAAGAACTGTTGACCCGAGCGGATTTGTTGTCAAACGCGTTAATTGACGAGTTGCTTCGATTACACGTCCCTGGCGTCGAAATAGTATCCGAAGAAAAAACGTCAGTGAAACAAACCGATCTTAGTGAATATCGACAAAATTCTGACGAATTCTGGACACCAGTTGAGTTTGAAAAGAAAATTCCACGCGAAACCGTAGCTCTGGAAGACGTCGCAATATGGGTCGATCCGTTAGACGCGACTCAGGAATACATTGAAGGACTGACACAGTATGTTACAACCATGGTTTGTGTTGCCGTCAACGGTGTGCCTCAGTTTGGTGCCATTTATCGCGTTTTCGATCGTGAAATCGTTTGTGGTCTTCAACAGTCAGGCATATTTGGATCGACTTTCATCGATGCAAAGGGTTACTTAGAATCCGCTGATAACCGACGACAACAAGCGATCAATCGGACAGCAGTTGTATCACGTTCCCACGCCGGCGCCGTCCAGTCCGTTGTTGAACACGCGTTCCCTGATTCGGCATCAGACAGCGGAAACGTTGCCTCGTCTGAGAAAGAGTGGACTATTGAACCAGCTGGTGGATCGGGTTATAAAACGTTGAGAGTGTTAAACGGTTCGGCTGAAATGTACGTACATACAACAGCGATTAAAAAATGGGACATTTGCGCTGGAGATGCAATTATATCAGCTGCAGGCGGAAAAATGACAACTCTTGACGGCGAAAAGGTAACGTATATGGCTGGAGACAATCCCAAAAACGAAAATGGATTACTTGTAACCAGAGGCACTGATCATCAAATGTATCTGAATAAACTAGGGCAAACACTCAAAGATCAGCGTTAAAGTTGATAAAACTGTTCAACCAGTGCCACGGCTGCTAC
Source organism: Enoplolaimus lenunculus (assembly GCA_030248215.1). Taxonomy (NCBI): domain Eukaryota; kingdom Metazoa; phylum Nematoda; class Enoplea; order Enoplida; family Thoracostomopsidae; genus Enoplolaimus; species Enoplolaimus lenunculus. The sequence goes on along the minus strand of JASANG010003231.1, from coordinate 68,269 downwards.
CATCCCCTACCGCCTGAGACACCCGAGTACCTGGGAACCCCGAGAAAACCGATCAGCTATTCGAGTTCAAAAAATTATGCCTCTTTGACGCAGTTCACTTTAAGAATCCCGTCATATATACTTATTTTGCTCTCTACCTTTTTTCAATATATGGCCTCCGTCAGGGTGCCCCTTCTCACAGGTTGAGTATGACGTCACAAATACTTTAGCCGCCAAATCGGATTCAACTCACAAACCAGCCAAACGAAAAGACTCGAATTCAAGGAAGTGATGGAACTATCGCACTGAAACTTTGTCTCTGAACTGAGGCTGAATCTATTTCTTGAATACGGTTTTTTTCTGGCACGTAGCCAGAGGACGACAAGGTAATTACCCCCCTTCACCCTCGAGAAAAAATGTTACCCCTAAAATACTTTTAGCCTCTTTTGTAAGACATTTAATATCGCTGCGTGCACCCTAACAAGATGAGCTTGCTATGGGCCTGAGTCCCAAAATGATTTAATCGGAAGTCTGCGGTAAAGTACGCATAACTGCACGCCTAAGCAAAGCGTTTCCCCACCTTGGCAAACTAACATTTTTTCCGGACCACTAAAGTAATAGAGCTGTTGAACATTTAATTGGCGCCCCTCGGACGTGTTTGGGGGGGGGGGCGAATATCCGGGGCCGACCCTGTTGCTATTGTTATAAAATCATTAGATTCATTGTTGTGTGAATATGTATCATTCTATTCTCAAATTCAGAGTCAGCGAGATCTTATTCTGTTAGGCTTGTGAACGTGTATACTTTTAGAGTCTCTCCTGAAGTTTTAGGAGGCAGGGTACAACCGGAGGTCTGCCTCCGGCTCAGGCTCCAGCGGAAAATCGGCCTCCGGCTCCGATTCCGGCTCCGGTAGAAAATTTTTGCCGGAGGTTCCGGCAATTTCGCCGGCTCCAGCTCCGGCTCCGGTAAGTTTCGCTGACCTCCGGCTCCGGCTTCGGTTCCGCTATTTTTCACCTCCGGTTGCATCTTGTTAGGAGGATAAGTTGCTCAATAATAATAATAATAATTACAATAATTATAATAATCCCAATATACTAAAAAGTAGTGAACCTCTTACCACTGTAACTTTTGGTTGTTTGTATGTTTCACTTACAATCCTCTCAAATATTAATAATAATAATAATAATAATAATAATAATAATAATAATAATAATAATAATAATAATAATTGTAACCAGTCGTAGTGGGACTACATTTATTGAGCGAAGCTCGAACACACGTATAAGGTAGGTTACCCTGGATCGAAAGTCCTTGCCACCCATCCTTGGCGGGTACTCCTTATGGTTTGATCGAGGTTGGCTACTAGGTCTAGTTATGCTACTCCGCCCGATCGCGTCCGGGATGGGTTTCCCATCTCGGGCTCGCAATGTATACACCCTCTCAACGCAAACACTTATCGCTACCGGATCATTGAATAAAATGTCGCACATAATTCCGTTTGGTAAAAGTTCCTCGCCGGCTGCAAGCCGGCGAACGCTTCCGAAACACTGATTATCCCGAAAAAGATTTGGGGCTAGGAGACTCTTATCCTCGCGCATTCCTGCCCCCAGGTAAAATTTCTGACCACCGTGGCAAAATCACATTGACCATCCAGTGGGCAGGAAAAATTCGGAGTGCGGGGAAAAATAAATTCTTGGTAAAAAGGATTTGGTCAAAAAGGAAAAAGAAAAATGGGAACCCGCACCGCCTATTTCTAAGGCTGTAGAAATTTTTGCTATCAGCAATAATCATTCAATACTCGGGGCCCAAAACTCACCCGGGAAAAAAGAAAAAGAAAAAAAAGAAAAATATCCACCTCCGGTCCGGACACGATAACAAATTCCGACCCGGACTTGCTCGTTAGCTACTCGCGCAAGCCTAAGTCCGAAATAACAAAAATATTCCCGTCCTGCGGGAATCTAACAAAAACGGTGACGCGCCAATTCGGTAAAGCAGCAGTCTCAAAATCAATACGGAAACAAAATTTTCGAACCACCCAAAAAATCGTAGGGGCTAGCATCCCTTATCAAATCGGACACCTATAGTTTATTGCAAAGTCAGAACTCACTAACACTTTTTACGTTATCCGTTACATATTCATATCAAGCATACATGAAGAACTCTAGCAAGACTTAGCACCTCGTTTTCGCCTACAAATTTAACCCCAAACATGGCTCATTACCTTTTCCGCTTCTTGCCGTAGCGTGGTTTCCCATGCTGCTACTTCTTCTCGAGCCGGGGGACTTGCCGCCCACCGGCCCCCTTCCGGTGTTGCCGGACGAAACTCTTCCGCGAGCGGATTCAACCGAGCTAACGTTCTAGGTGATACGGGAATTGTTTCCGACGTTGAGGACGCCGACTTCGTCGGTGGAGGAGTTCGCGGCGGACTACCCCGGGTACTTTGGTCCATGTTTGAGCAGGATTCGTAGATCTTTGCTTTCGTTATAAAAATTTGAATAGTATCAAGGTTTTGTTGTCGCTAGCGAATAAATTGCATCAGCCAAATGAGCACCGCTTTTAGATATGCATTAGACTAGTTTATATTTAGATTGACCTGAATGCAATTGGGTTAAAACCACGGTTGAGTCGAGCTAGACTCAACCGGAGTCTAACCCAACTCGAAATCGCGTCTGCAAATAGTTTTCCGCCTAGATGTACACATCGAGAAATTTCAATTAGAAAAACGCGTACAGCCACCCGTACCGGAGTAGCCCGTACGGCGCTTGTACCGGCCACCCCGGTACGAGCGCTAATTTTCACCAAAAGAGAAAATACAAATCGCAAACTACAAATTCAACCAATCATCATAACTTATACCACTTGAGCAACCACACTAAAAACAATACTGAATTTGCCATTCTCTCCCGGAATACCACAAATAACGCAAAAACCAAATCGAAACGAAAACAGGAAAAACAACAAAGAGAGGCAACAACAACAACTTTACACAACCAGCCCCGAAAACCAGGAACCAGGCACGCCAATTTTTCAAATGCTAAGGGTGGACTGTAAAAAAACGGTTGAATACGGGTTAATGTAGGTTACACAAGGTAGTTGACTACTGCTTGGATGCGCTGAGGCAGGCTGCTCACGCTCTAATCCTATTACTTTCTTTTTAACCGCTGAGGTATACGCTAGGGATCGCCTGACCCCGTGCCACTTGCCAGCGCCCACGGGGTAGACGTCCACACCGCGTCTTAACAAGAATAGCTGCAATAACAATAATAACTGCCAGCGGTTTCTACCCTGCGCAGAAACGCTCCGCGGTAACCGGGTAAATTTAGCAACGTACTCTAACTTCAAGAGCGCGCACCCGGGAATATCTCTACAACACGTAAGCAATTTAGGTAATATGCAAATTAGTTATTAGCTAACTATTAATTTATCGGTTTTGGAGGTTTGTAAGCAATTTCCTCAGATTCCTCGCACCCAAAAACCTTCAGTAAACCCTAATAATTATTGCAATAATTTAAAAAGTCCTAGTTTTTGACCCCCAAGTACAAAACATAAAACGCTTCGAGAAACTCCGAGCTTCGCTCGGAGTTTCGCTTCGCTAAATAATAATAATACACTGTAAAAATGGTGAATCAAATTGACTTTCTCCGAAATAGGCTTTTCCTGACTACAAAACCTGAATCAAAATTCTACTCTTCCAAAGTCAAATTCGACTCACTGAGTCGAATTTGACTCAGTTTGTGTAGTCCGGAAAAGCCTATTTGAGAAGGAGTCAATTTGACTAACCATTTTTTGCAATATAATAACAGTAATGACAATAATAATAATAATTATAATAATGATAATAATAATAATAATAATAATAATAATAATAATAATAATAATAATTATAATTATAATTATAATGATAATAATAATAATAATAATAATAATAATAATAATAATAATAATAATATGTAAAAGTATCAAACCCTTATTACAGTAACTGATGCATCCAAAATGATGCAAATAACGCGAGCGAAGTTGTTTCTTGTATAACTCAAGTTTGACGATAATATAACTTTGAAAAAGCGAAATGAAACACGAAACCAAAACCAATTAAATACTGAGTACGTTTTTACGGGACCCTCTTAAGTATACCCAGCGTTGCGGCGGATGTTTACTGCAAAGTTTCCACTTTACTATCTTGCTGAACAAACAAACTGACCAAAAAAACTTAGATCTGCAAACCAAATTCCCGTTTTGCGTGAAACACGATAAATTGAGGACCGTGTAAACATCAGGGGCGGAACGTTTTTTTCTACGGGTCTACAATAGAGTAAGGCTTTAGACAATTTTTTGTTTAGGCTTAAGCCTTGGTTTAGGCTTAGGCTTAGGTTTAGGAATATACTTATACTACTGTTATAGCATTGTTCTATACATTGGTCTAAATAGATGTTGAACGTTTGAAAAGCTGTCACGTGTTATTAAAACCGAATACATGTTTAATGTATGGAAATTTTAAAATATCTACAATACAACATACGCAATGTGTATTATTTTTTAATGGTCAGACAGTCTAGGAAGTAATTATGGATTCCATGGTTTTCGGCCGATTTCCTTTTCATTCTCGCTGAGTGGCTGGCTGATCTGTTTCACATTAATTTATATATTTTATATTCTGTAACAGTACGTTTGGTTGCAATAATATTTGCAACCAACCCCAGCTTAGTTCCCGCAAAAATGTTGCAACACAACTAAACACTTTTTTAATACAACAATGTATCAACAAAATCCTTTAGGAAAATAAAAATTTACTCATATATTTATTTGTATAAGTATATAAAATCAGCTGGAACAGTGTCCAAAATACGCGTATGAAGCGTTCTACCTTTAATTATATAAATTAACGTGGCTGCAAATTGGGCAGTGATTTGTGTTTAACCATGCTTGTTTACTCGTCTAAACTAAATTTTTCAAATTAAGTAAAACTTAGATCATAAAATTCGTTTGTTCATTCATTCAGTTTGTGTATGGCAATTCTACACATCTTATCGTACTTAATTCAGAAAACACTCAAGAAAACAAATATCTTTATTGACGAGGGGACCAGGAGGGGGCTCAACGTATTCTAGAAAAATCTTGGCCCCCGTAGAAAATTCTGCACCTTGAATGTGAGTCATCGAAAACCCTAGTATGCGCTACCTGAAATTTTTCAACCCTATAGCAAGGTGAGCTGGTCACAGGCCTGTGACTTCTTTTTCGGCACAATTATTTTACATTGGTGCCCAAACTGTAACGATTATAATATATATACTGGAAAAATTGTGCAAATTTTACATGCCGTGAGCGTTTCAGTTTTAATTATATAGATTTAAAATTTGATCTAATGATACCGCGTTTAAAAGTAGTTTGTTGCATTTCAATCTATTATTGTGAATTTGCTCCTATTCAGTGGAATTTAAAAAACAGTAGAAGGCTAGCGTACGGTACAGCTAGCTCAGAGTGAGTATAAAATAGTCGTATTGGTCTCTTATTTTGTGTTAATAGTTAGTTCGTTTTGTAAATATTAGCCTAAACCATTTGATAAATTAATTGTTATAAGCCAAATTTAATGTAGCGTTACAATTGCACCTAGTGGGTAAAGCTATGAAAAATCTTGTTATCTAAGAATAAAATGTATTATTTTCAAAGGAACAACCTGGATGTAGTTCAGGCAGAATAACCACGTAGAAGACTGTACAGAGACCGAGAAAATTTTATGACCCCCACAGGTGTTTATTCAATTGGTAAAAGCGGTTTTTGTTACGAATCTGGAGGGCATGCAGGGGGAGCTAAGTCCCATTTGAAATAATTTAGCCCTCCCTAGAAAACTTTCAACCTTGCTGGTAAGTCATTGAAAACCCCATTGTATGCCACTCCAAATTCTGAGCACCCGTAGCAAGGTCAACTGGCCACAGGCCTGTTAGGCGGATATATCCTCTCAATCCCATCATTGTATACACTCCTGATTATTATTATTTGCGAACAATTAAGGCTATACAATTGCCTACGTAAGTACGATAGATATCTTCGCTAACAATTTCAACTTGCATCTCTTTAAGGCTGTTTTATTATTAATAAATTTAAAGTAACGCCTAAACCGATTAAATTATGTATGCAAACTCGTTTTAGACTTTTCAAGAGCCGAGACTAACATTTGCAGCTTATGCGCTAACGCGGTATAATTGTTAGCAAAACCATATTCCAAGTCTACCGTATACGGTGCATGCGCTGATTAAAACCAAATACTTGCCATGCTATATATACCCATGACGGTATTAATACACAACGTATATTTCTGCAGCATTTGCGAACCCCTCGCTGAGCATTATTTCAACTTCAAAATAACAAAGCTTAAAGTAAACTACCTACGAAATATATGTATATAAAAACCTCTGAAACATTTTTATGGGGGGCGACTTTTCCAACACGGGACATGGCAATGAGTTACATCACATGACAGTGCTTTTGAATTACCATGCAATACATTATTGCCCATGCCCACGTTTATCTTACAAGGCCCAAGGGTCCAAAAATTGGACCCAAACATGGATCCGGTTTATTTACGTTCACAGACCTACAACGTTAAACCATTGGTCTGAAATGCAGTAAACAACGCCTTCAGTAACTCGACACTCTTATCACTTTGTCCGGAATATATACGGGTTTACTGCTGGTACCTATAGCGGCCGGCTTTAGCAGGGTGGCACCGAATCCACGATTTGACCGAATCCGGATCCGAATCCGAATCCTGCATTGTAAAATTTCAGATATATCTATGATTTGTTTCAGAATATCAACGCAATGTCAGCCGTATAACTTTTAATGCGTTAATATATTTCGTCCCGACGTCAGTTCTGAGATTTCTCACCTGAAATAAAAAATATTGATTGTTATAGCAACGTATTTAAAATTTTTATTGATTAATAATGAAAAAACATATTGCCGAATTTTGTTGGATTCAGCTTTTGGATTCGGCTTTTCCACAACCGAATCCGAATCCGAACCTCAAACTTTGCCAAATCCGAATCCAAATCCGAACCTTTGCTGCCACCCTGCGGCATAGCCTGCAATTGACTTCACGCGAATTAAAACATCGTGTAAGAAAGGCAATTGTTTAACTTCTCTGGCATCCAGTACGTCATTCTAAACACAGCTTACAGTGCTTTTTCGTCTACTCAGAATTATCGAAAAGGAACACATCCCCTATGTTCTCCATCTGTACGTTCAGGTCTTTACCCAGCTATACAAGGTTAAAAATGTTCTAGAGGAGCCAAAATTTTTTCAGGATAACTGATACCCCTGCCTCGCTTGACTACGGTCCCGGTGTACGTCGCTAGATCTCGAGATTCGGCTTTTATTCATAAGCAACCGTGTCAAAAAATGGAATTTTGCCTGTATTAAAAAGTACAACACTAAAAATAAAACTGTTGTCAATGATGTTAATTGAAGTGCTTGTTAAAGCATAAACTATTTTATAGATTGAATGGTGCGTATTATAAGAATGAACAGCCTTAAAGCTTTTGAGCCCATTTGTCTACGGTCGAAAAGAACTTGCTTTTTACTGAATAAAGGCTGTTATTTCTATTTCTATCATGGTTTTTCTTGTTATCGGGTATGCGATTTAGTCTACCTGAAATGTTAGCACTTATCGTCGCCGACAGAATATTATTTAAATCCGGCCCGTAGCCAAGTAGGGGGGGGGAGCTCAGCTCCAAAGAGAAACTTTTGGCTCCCTTTAGAAAATTTTAAACCTTGCTTGTACGTCGCCGAAAAGCCTTGTATGCCCCTCGTGGTAAAACTTTTAGCCCCCTTGCAAGGTGAGCTGGCTACGGGCATTTATTTCGATAAAAACTAAATGTATCTAAAACACTGTATGTTTTATTGCCTCAATATTGTAGGGTTAATCACTTATTTATCTGTTCCTAAAAAGCATTTTTACCTTTTACCGCCGTTTGGGATTGTTCACTATCGAGCTAGTCAGGCTGTTCAGAGTGCATGAAAGTGCACAACCTGCAATTTACGACAGTGGCAGATACAGATATTTCTCAATCCGGAAAGGCTGCGGGATATATAATAGTGAAAACGTTCGCGAGCGACAAACCAAAACGCAATTTTAGTGCTAAATTTTAATGCAACACTCGTTGTCTTTGATCCCTTGCGACGCTGGGTTTCGGTGCGGCCGTACCTCAGATCTGCCGGCAATTTCTGGTATATCGATAAACAAATCTTTATGTCGTGTACTGAGAACAACTTAACAATAAACCCATATATATGTAGTGTTTTTGGTAAAATGACCCTAACTGAATTATTTTGTCAAATTTATATATGTTGTGTTTCAACTCAGCAGATTACGACAATAGAAACGAAAACATAACAAAAACTTTATTCTCAAAATTCAGGTAAACAATCGGCGGCTTTATGTAAAAACTTAAAACCCACCCTAATTAGCAAATCAACAGGACCTGGAGCTGAATTGACTGCATTCAAGTTGACTATTATCATTGACGCAATTTACTGTACGCGATCTACGTTGGTATCAAATATAGCGGCCCATGTAAAAATCACGAGCGGAACGATTTTCTACGAAACTGCAATAGAGTAAACGTTAAGCTTACACTTGTTTTATTGTAAGCTTAGGCTTAGGCTTTGGAATATGTTTATACTACTGTACGGCCATGTTCTGTACGTTGGCCAAAGATTGTACCTTTTTCCATGGGGGCCTCGATGGGTTGCGGTGTGCAAGTCTGGCTTATGAGTAAAACGTATAATTGATGAACGTTGCATCATTATAAACCGCATGCTTTACGCTATAAGCTAGTTATACAAAAATATAATTTACACTACAACCCGCAAGGGGAGTTAAACACTTGGATCCCCTCATTTAAATGTTTAGGTTTAGGTAAAAGCTTAGGCAACAGTTTAAGTTTAAACATTGGTAAACTTTTTGTTAGCCTAATCCTAAACATATAATTAAGAATGTGGGGGAATGTACGTACGAGTTCCAGCGGCCTCACATATCATTCTATAGTTGGAACGTATGGAATCATCCTATTGTTGGAACGTATGGAATCATTCATTTTATTTCTTTGTCGGGGCCGTATATATCAGTGGTAAACAAGACGGAGTGAACATGAATTTGAGAGTACGAAAATATTAAATTCAACAAAATAAATAAATCACGGTGGTGAAACAACAAAAACTTCGATGATAAAGAAAATTATGTCGTATATACCCATTAATAGAAAGACGGAAGTAACACTGACCATTAATACAAAATTCAAGCAAATTTAGGAATTACAGCCCTAAACGATGGCGATAGTATATGAGAATTTTCTATCCGAAGTTGTTCTGGAACAGTCATTGTGGCATTTAACCAATATTTGGGCAGAGCGACTTAATATGGCATACACCGAAATGATTAGTACAACTTCGGTATATTATGTACACACTGTATCACAACAAAATTTTTTAGAGCCTGTGTCACGGTATAATTCTCCACCCCCCCCCCCGGTTTAATTCTTCACCACCCGGTTTAATTCTTCACCCCAAAAGAAACCAGTTTAATTATTCCCCCGCTCACGGTATAATTGTTCCCCCTGTTTAATTCTTCACCCCGGACGAATTAGAATATATGAGATTATTTTAATTTTTCTCCGCTCACGATATAATTCTTCACCCCGTATGTTTTCCATGACACCAGTCATGGAAGAATTTTTACCTCTGTTGAATTCTGATACTGATCCAAAATTCATGACTTAAAGGTTAATAATATCTTATCACATAAGGAGAAGTAAAAATAAATATATGCGATCACCGGCGGATCCGCGGCGATCGGACATGTATCCGTGTTTCCTAGTCACCATTTCAGATGCGCTAAAGCATACAAAAGCCATTTATATATTCGCCATTTTGGCTAAATACAAAGTATAAATATGTCGCTTGCAAAAACAGGTACTAAAACACCTAAATCCTGTGTTAAAATTTAGTACCAAAATTACGTTTGGTCTCTCGCTCGCTTCGTTTACGCGCTATTTAAAAGTATTACAAAGCGTCACCGGTTATCGCGTTCAAAATTACTGGATCCGCCACTGAAAATTGAATCTGTCGCGATAGAATTTGAGATCAATCACTGTTTTCAACAAATTACACTAAATTTTTGTCATGGATTCTATCAGCAAATCATCTACCGCATAACATTACTAACTAAAATACTTACTGTTTCGTTTTAAAACGTTGTTCAATGTTGGAAAAGCCTAATCATGACATCGGCGGATCCAGGAATGCCAGACCGCGGGGTGGCAAATGTTACGAAACGCAAAAATTGTAAGGTAGATACCTTATCATTATATCACCAAACACGTTTGTGAGGTGGAAAAATTGTAAAGTAGATACCTTGTCATTTTATCACAAAAAAATTTCTGAGGAACACGCGACCGCAGCCAGCTGCTGAATTATAATTAACGAGTTCTAAAATTGACAAATAAATTTGAGGAATTTTGCTAAAATTTGATGTTTAGGCAAAATGAGTCGGCATAGTAGAAATTTAGACACTGAATCTCCTGTACAGGTGCCAATGAAGCTAGTGCTTAATTTTCGAGAAAAATCTACTAAGGGTTGTGCAATGCTTTACTCTGCCGGACGCCGCCGCGAGCCGCGGACGTCGTTATGCGTTGCTAACAAAAATATAGGCAAAATGTATTTGATGAAGCGCGATGTCGTGAGTGCGGCAATGATTAACCAAAATACTTTTTACCAAGCATAGTGGAACCGAAACTCAATCGAAATAACAACTTGTGACGAACGTGAAAACATAACTGGAAAATACGAAAACGGTATAAAGACTTTGTATTCAAATCTAAAATATGTATTGTCTAAACAGCATAGAAACGCGGAGGATTAAGAAATTTAAGACGATGGTTCAGCCATATGTTTTTGCGGAACTATTCTTAATACAAAATTTCAGTTTTGACCATAGTTTTGGGCGTAATGGAACTTCCGCAATAACATGCGTACACCAGGTGACTTTTGAGGGAGTAGTGTCCAAGATACTGAACCCAAAAAAGCTTCAGTGTCCATGACACTGCGCCCTCAAAAGTCACCTGGTGTACGCATGTTTACTATGGACGTTACACATCAGGTATAGAAGACATTGCTTAATTCCGCCAGTGAATGTAGGTTGCACAATTATAAAATTATATTTTAAGCCTAAGACAACTAAAAATATATTGTATTTAAAAACAAAAATAACAATATCTTTTGAGGTATATTTTTGTTTGATAATTTCATTAGCAATGCATCAAAAAATATCGTAGTCAATTGCTTCGATGACAGAGCTCAAATACGTGCAATGTCCCGTCCGACAAAATGAAGCACGCGTAGAAATAACAGAAGCGTAGGCAAGGTTTCAATTCGAGAGGGTATCAACCTTATTCGAAATGTTTTGCGCCCCCTAAGATACACAGAAAATACCTTTGCAAAGTGCTTATTCTTGACTCTCATAAATTTGCTGCGAGGGGTAATATTCGTTCGATTCCTCTTATTGTATACGCCCGTGGTTCCATGGACAGACACAGTAGTGCGCTTTAGCTGCGTCGATATCAACATGGATTTGATTAATAAAAAACCAAGACGATATGCTGTTCTTTACTCGCAATGTAAAAATTGTGACAGGGGCACATATTTTAACAGTAAAAATAGCTCGAAAGCAAACCGAGTGAGCGTCCCTAAAACGCAATTGAGTACTAAATCATAATACAATATTTTAGCTTTTGATCCAACAGTAAAGCCTACGTGGCGTCCCTGGTATTATCCGGGGATTCTATGTAACTGATACAATCAATAGGTTGTTTTCGTTGTGCAATCGTAAGACCTTATGCTAAAGCTTTCAAATCAAGGTACATTGAAACCTAAAGGATGATATAACAGAGCTTAAATTTAAGTTTACATTCAACTCTACTTAGTTTTGATCCAATAGTAAAGACTACGTGTCCTCCCTGGTATTATCCAGGGATTCTATGTAACTGATACAATCAATAGGTTCTTTTCGTTGTGTAATTGTAAGACCTTAAGCTAAAGCTTTGAAATAAATGTCAAGGTACATTGAAACCTAATGGACGCTATAACAGAGCTTAAATTTAAGTTTACATTCAACTCAACTTTTGCTTCTTCGTCACCTGTTATGTCAATATTTACTAATTCCACATTTCAAACAAGAAGTGGATTCCGTATATAAGATAAAAACTTTGCGTTTATCTAACAGTAGTTTGAGTAAATCTTTGAATTTATTACGGCGAAACGTCACGTCCTTTTAGTGATAGCTCTGGTAAAATAATTATTCCGTATTGAAATGAATGATTTAGGGTACCGCTATACTTTTGTTGAAGTCCGGTGCCGTCCGTCACCGTGAGTCACCCGTACGGTGCCGTCCGTCGCCGTGTGGCGCCGTCCGTCACCCTGCGGTATCGTACACAAAAACTCATGTGTGATGACGTATGGTATATATGGTACGACCGGTGACGGACTGCGCCGTACGGATGACGGATGGTGACGGACGACACCGTACGGGTGACGGACGTCGAGTTAGCGCAAGCCCTACAGTATTTGAGAAAAATACCCAAATTCAGCATGCTAAACGCAAATATTCATTATCAAAATTTCAGGTAAATTATAAAGTTGCGACAAATTCAGTCAATATCACAGTTCTAAACGAAGTATCCAAAACAAAGAAAGTTTACATAACAAACAATGATCTTATTAGCGGTTTTTTGATCATAACGACCGTTTTGGGATCTCCACAGGTCACACTTCAGTTGGAGCTAGCGTTAACTAAAGTGCTTAAGAAACAAAACACTGAGGATCCGAAATCTGAAAACTTCAACCTACAATTCCGGATACCCTATAATAAACAATCAATTTGTTTTCGGATATCAAGATATGCGGATATGACAAAATGTCCAATTCCCATCTGGACACCGTGTATAAGGCGTAAGTTCTCGCACTGCTATTTCAGAACGACCGAAATACGCCTATTGACACAGCTACAGCACGACTTGTACTCACTTGACTAATAATGAATTTCTAATATAGATGACATAGCTAACGAATATATACTTGAGACTGAAGCAAAATAGAGACATCGATTAAAGATAGATTTGTCGGATTTTTCAGCGAAATGTTTTATCTATTAAGTAATATTAATTCAAACTTATTTTTGCATAACCAAAACCAAAAGAGCAAACCAAAGCTGTTCGGATGCGTTGCTGCATGTACTGTATTGACCCGAATAAGAGGGGGTAATAAGAGGGGGGTTCCCATTTGACTCCCAATCAATAGGAGTCCGTATCCCTAGTAAGAGTCCGTAAGCGGATAGAGTCCCTAAACCGTAATTAGAGTCCATAAATGTCATAGCGCATAAATGACTCCAGGACCAAATAATTTGAGTTCGAAACTTTGAAAGTACATTCCTAAGTATAACCTTGTATTATCGCTCAAGCTATTGACGCAAGAGAAACGTTTAATTCAACAGATAATTGCAGTACCGGATATATATCAGTAATGTAGGGCGGCGGAGCGTGGGATAAAAATTAATAACAGTCCGTAACCCAATAACAAGGGGTGTACCCTCTGGAGAGGCCAAATAAATATCAGTCCCCCCCCCCTTTTATTCGGGTCACTACAGTAAGAATAAATTCAAATGGTTCAGCATTCAACGCTATAGTTTTCATAATAATAATAATAATAATATTAACAATATAATAATGCAAAACATGAACAGTAAAATGTTTACTCGAATCAAAACTCGGTAAAAAGTGTAACATCTGCTTCGAGGTTTATTCCCAGAACAACCAAATTACCACAAAAACCTTTGCTAGGAATCAGGGAGCAACTGGAATTCCGGTTCCGGCATTTTTCACCTTCCGGTACCGATAAATGTTTACCAGAGTTAAAAATTCCGGTAGTGTTAAATTTTGGGCGTTTTTTATATTTTCTAATTTTCAAGAAGCTATTTTAAAGCCACTTGTTCAAGTAGTGACGATAAAAGTGAAATAAATTTGATTAGTATGGTATATAAACCTTGACAATTACCGAAAAAACCATCGAATGTAAATTTTGCTTCCATGGATAAGGAAAATCTAAAATACAGCAGATTAATAAGTGAATACATATCTTCAACCAAAGTTATTTCACCAATAATACAGCAAAAAACAAAATAGAATGAATTTTTCGGTGGCATGACGTATTTTCCACATTCCGGTTCGTTATCTGGTTTCGGTAATTTTTTCAAATTCAGGTTCCGATACACTGTTAGTCCGGTTGCACCCAGCTAGGAATATAATCGGTTCTCTCGAGCACGTACTCGCCTCACTTGGTTCGGTTCGCGCCGCCCACTTGACGCATCGTAGCAGCGTATGTTCATATGTCGGAAGAACGCAAAGCCGTGCTACAGTTATTAAATGATGACTGGTACTCCTTACCTGAATTCCTTGCACGTGATCGATCAAACTGTTATCGGGCAGTTGACCACCAGCTGCCGGCGAACGGCTCGATTGAGATTGTGATGAGAAACAACAAATTGAAGATGGCTTACGGTAAAATGGAGACGCTAAATTAGCCGGTTGATAATAATATTGTTCGCTGTTGGTTTCATTGTTTAATTTAACAATTTCAGAACGCTCGCAATCAGCACTGTTACTGGAAGGCAATTGGCAATCGTTTCGACCGGAGGTGTATTGTTCGTTTGACAGCGATACGAAAGCAGCATTATCGACTGAAGTGTGACAAGGTTGGTTAGTAATAAAATATTCGTTATTAACGCTCGTATGATTTATTTGTGTCGATGATAACGCTTCATTCTAGAAAAATAATATATTCTGCCAATGAGAATAATAATAATAATAATAATAATAATAATAATAATAATAATAATTGTTTGGTTTATCCAACGTCATGATAGTGTCGCGCTTTCCGCCCCCGATACCGCACAAATCGGGTTCCCGAGGGTAAACGCGGTCTGAATAAGAAAATTTTGATGCTGGTATACCAAAGTGTAAAAAATTTCAAAGTGCATCCAAAAAATTTGTTAATCTTTATTTGCTGCTTTTTGAACGGCAGCAACAGTATAATATCTTACACCATTTGCCGACGTTCTTCGTGTTTTATAGAGATTATATTTTTCTTTGGCTTGGAACAGTATGTTCATAAGCTTTCTAATTGAGACATCTTAAAACAACGCTCTTAACCCCTTCTCACATTGAGTTGCCTATAGGCAACTAAGCGCAGTGTATATACGTTAAATAATATATATACGCACCGTGTTTAACAATTGCAACACGTATACATAGTGCTAAATCACCACAAGACGTGAGAGCCCACTCGGGCTCGAGCGTCAAGCTCCTATAGCTGAGTGGTGATGGTATACGCCTCCCACTCCAGTCACTGGAGTTCGAATCCTAGCATAAAAGTAGGTCTCAGGAAAAATAGAAAATATTGTGGGAGGGGGGGTATAAAATTTTGGAAAAGAGAGTGTTACTTCACTGATCACCCTCCGGCAAACAACCTAGATTTACCAGTGATAGGTGCAATGTGAAATAATATTCAGTGTTACATTTTTTGCTTAAAGGTTTGTTTTGAAAGTTACCAATAAAAAGGTTTTTGTAAAGTAAATCGAGCGACCAACATCAATGCACTATACAATTATACAATTGTATTGAACGCACAAGAAAAAATAAGAATGGGTAAACGCGGTCAGTGGGTAAAAGAATTTTGCACGAGTATACCCGCGCGTAAAAATACAATTTCTGAGGGTAAAGCACAGCGCACGTAAAAAATGTTTACCCGCTTACACCTATATGACCTTGGTGGGCTCACACCTTAAGCAAAGCGCTGGGTTTCAATTCTGACATGCATAGAGTAAATCACTAAATCTTGTCTGAGACCAGGAGGACACAATGTTTCACAGAATACGCCGTAAGAAGTGCCTAGGTTTTATTAAAAACAGTAAAAAAGAGTTTGAATAGTTGCTAAAATCAGAAATTTGCCCGGTTTAAAATTAGCGTTTGTGACATTTTATGGTTCATGTACAGAACAGAGTCGGAACGTTTTCCTGTGGGGTTGTAAATTGAATTAGCTTAAGCTTTAGACAAACTTTTTTGCTTAGGCTTTAGGGTTAGGAATATGCTCATCCTTACGCTTAGGCTTAGGTTTAGGCTTAGACTAAGGAATATGCTCATCCTTACGCTTAGGCTTAGGTTTAGGCTTTGGCTTTGGAATATGCTCATCCTTACGCTTAGGCTTAGATTTAGGCTTAGGTTTAGGAATATGCTCATCGTTACGCTTAGGCTTAGGCTTAGGTTTAAGAATATGCTCGTCCTTACGCTTAGGCTTAGGTTTAGGCTTAGGCTTAGGAATATGATCATCCTTGCGCTTAGGCTTAGGTTTAGGCTTAGGAATATGCTTATACTACTGTTTCGGCCCTGTTCTATACATGGGCCCATTTTGCTAAATTCGCCAGCAGTTTTGTAACCTGAAATAAATTCTAAATAATGCTCGGTGGTCTTCTGCAGCTGATAAATTTTCACGACATCTTGACAGACCCTGCCAAATTTGTTGCTAACCTACATATGAAACTACACTCAACAGCCAATATATTTAGCGGAAACGTGAAACTTGTAGTGTTTTGTTTTCCACAATCATAAGCAAGTGTTCGCAGCTTTTTGTACACAAGGCAGCAAAAGTCATTTATTTAGCAATATTTCAAGTAAGTTTTCACCGGTCGCTTCGATCAAATGATAAGATTTATGTGCCCATGAGTGGAAGAAAGACCAATTTCGACAGAACACGAAGGTCAATTATACAGTTGAGAAAGCTTATGCAACAACAGCGTTGCGTCGCTGAGCGAAAAATATTTAATTGAAATATAAATTAGATTTTTGAATCAACGAAGCAGCCACTATTATATTGTGTGCATTTGTGACTGCGTTGAATTTATGTTCAACTTTTCGGTCACCTTTGAAGTAAAACAGATTTTGTCGGTAAAAACGTTATTGAACACAAAAGATTCGACAAAAAAACACCGTGTATTATATGAAAAAGACAATTTTCGCATTTTGAACTCAGGTCCGTAGCCAGCTCACTATTGTTACGGAGAGCTAAACGTTTTTCAGGAGGGACATTTACAAGGGTTTTAATTGGCTTACAAGTAAGGTTGAAAATTTTCAAGGGAGCTAAATTTTTTCCAGTACCCGTGCATATTTTTTGTAAATCACCAATGATTTGCTAGCTACTTTGGAAAGTGTGTGGAAAATGTGTATAGCAGCTATTATCAGTTAGTAATAGGTTTTCAAACTCATTAACTATTGCAGTTGTTGAACTCAAAACTGGTGTAGAAGTAAAGCAAATCATAACGCGAAAAATATGCTGAATTTCGAACCTCAGTATTCACAAGTTTGAAAGCTACAAGACCTATCACCAACTGGCGACAGGTGCAACACACATTCGAAAATACGGGCACTGGTTTTGTAAAATCAAATTTTCTCGTTCGGCTCGCTGGGCTCCCCGCTAAACCATTACAGTAGGTTGCGGTTCCAAAGCCTAAGTTTTGCATTGTGGAACGATGCATGTATCCGCTGCGCGTATCCATAACTTTATTTTGGAAATATCCCACATGTAAACTATGCGATTTTTGGTATATGGCAATTTGTATTAACATTTGTATCCTAAGCTGTTTCAAAGTCATCGGGAACGGTAACGTTTTCTAATGCCCCCCCCCTTTTAGAGTTACGCTATTGAATTAAATGCAGCTTTGCTAGGGAACCGCAGTTATTTTCATACACAACCAGTCCATACCTGTCCGTAACCAGAGGGACGGCTGTCAGGCTACTGTCAGCTTATTAGAAAATTTTTGCGTCCTCATTTGAAAAGTTTCTGCCTCGCTGGTAAGTCCTGTGAAATTATTGCATATCGCACGTGCAAATTTATAAATAAATAAATAAATATATATATATATATATATCTACATATATATATATATATATATATATATATATATTATATAGCCCCCTTCTAGCATGTTGATCTAGTTACAAGCCTGCAACCAGCAGTCGTACTATACTATCCCCACGAGCAATTGGCATTGAAAAATGAATGTGTGCGTGTATGTCCCTTTCAGAGAGTGCCGTAAAAGACCTTTGGGTCCTTTCATTTTCGTTCCATTGGAGACTATTGTGGTGTGAAAAATATCGGTGCGTGAATGGGGTTGCGTTTGTGTGTGCTGAACCAAGCCTTTTTTCTTATTTCAAGGCGTATACACAAACAAACATATACGGTAGTGTGAAGTAAGAAAAAATGAATTTATACATATATAAAATAGCACGCCAGAGGCGGCCAAACGCTTTGATTATATGTAGTGCACTGCCATGAATTACAACCATTGTACCAGATTTAAATAAAATAATCACAATCGTATAATATTTTAGGCAAGTTTGAAAAACGGAAACTTCCTGTTGGTTAAAACGTATTAAAACCACAGCGTTAGAATCATACGGTTAGAAAGATCCCTGTTGGAAATTTTGCTTAAAAGTTAATAAGGGACACGCTGGGAATCGAACCTCGGCCCTCGTGCACTCGAGTCATGCATGCTACCACTACACCATGCGGTCATTGCAACAACTTCGTATTCCGGTATCTTTTTGGTTTATATACACTTGTACCGTGCACATATACCGACACATACAGTAATATTATTTACAGTAAAAATTTTATTTTAGATTATATTTCAGTAATTCCTTAACCATAATTTCACAAAAAACTTTCTTTTATGCCGGACTTTTTTGAAAAAAACAATAATTTTCTGGTCTGTATGTGAGCATTCATTATTGTTTGCGAGATCGTAAAACATATTTTCAAATAAACCAACTGCATCGTGTAATGAGACGCAAGTTAGACGAATTAAATTCAACAAATGTGCTAAATTTCGTAGCCCACCGCCATTCACGTTCACTTAAGCTAAAAGATGCGCGACGAACTTATCGTCAAGTAGTGATACTGTAGTGACCTGAATAAGAGGGGGACTGATATTTATTTGGCCCCTCCAGAGGGTGCCCCTGTTATTCGGTTACGGACTGTTATTTGTTTTTAACGTACACTACGCCATTGACCGATAATGCAAGGTTATACTAAGGAATGTATTTTCAAAACATAAGTATGCTGTAAAGTTTCCAACTCAACTCTATTCGGTCCTAGAGTCGTTTATCGCTACAATTATGAAATTTATAAACTTTAATTATGGTTTCGGACCTCCATTCGCATGCGGACTCATATTAAGGGATACGGACTCCTATTGATTAGGACTCAAAATAGGACCGCCCTCTTATAACTCCGTCTTATTCGGGTCACTACAGTTAGTGCTTAATATATTATGAGAATTTATTTTTAATGTTCTTTATCACTGTTTTGCATCGCAGTATTACGAACTTGGGCCAATGTAAAGAACAGGGGCCGAACAGTATTGTAAGCATATTCGTAGTGTTAAGCCAAAGCCTAAGCGATGCAATATGCCGAAAATGTCGGGAAGATCAGTAGCACTTGCATAAAACCTGTTGGTTATGCTGGATTATTTACTTTATGTACTAAGATTAGGCAAAGTCTCGAAGGTGTAATTGAAATTTGTTAGTGCAATAATTAATTACAATATATTGTAGCCGAAACAAACGTGTTACAAAAATTCAGGAAAATAACTATATTATTGAACCTAATTGTAGGCCAAGCATCAGGCATAACTGCATACTTACTCAATATATTAACGTTCCGCAGGACTCGAGGGAGTAAAAGCAAAGTAACAACGTGAGTTAAAAATTAAAGTTATTCAGAGTTCATTCCTAATTGATTTTAGTAATATTGTTTACGATTATTATACTTGGATGCAAATTTTAAGCGTCACTTGCATGCAATGAATAACGGAAATTGGAACTGGTTATTTTGAGGTGTTTTTAAGCCTAAGACTAAATCTAATTTTAAGCACACGTTTACAGCCTAATCCTTGTTCTAAGCCTAATGCTTAAGGCTTTTTCGTTTGCCGTATGTTGGTCGTTTCCTCTAAATTTTACTCCATCAATCGTTTTAATCTAACGCCATTTGAAAAGTTGAAAGCGGGCCCCCGTAACCAAAGGGTGGCCGGGGGGCAGGGCTCTTCCCCATGGAACCCCCCCCCCGAAATTTCTCAAACTTGCTTGTGCGTCAACATATAACGATTGTATTCCTCTCCTGAAAATGTTTTAGCTTCTCGCTAACAAAATGGTACGGGTCAATTTGATAGACCTATATTATTGTGAAAATCCAGCAATCTGCATGTAGCGGTTCCTGTTGAAACTTACACGAAAACTTTCCTCAACTTCAATCAACACTCAACAACTGAGTGAGTAAACCCGTGTCAACTGAATGAAAAAACTATGAACAGTTCAGTATAAGAACTCCTAAGACGCCGACAAAGGTGCGTTCAAGGGGTTTTATAACTACGCTTCTCTGTATTAATTAAACAAATTTGCAATATAAGCAGGTAAAATTAAAACATTTCAAAAATTTGCATTTATCGCAGTTTATTTAAAATATTCATTCCTGCACCACCGCCAAACAAATATCCTGGAGACGCCCATGAAACATACTGATGAGCGAATCATTTCGCTGTTACTTTAAAAACTGCCTTACCTACATTTAGAAACTTTGCCTACATTTAGGAACTTTGCCTACAATTCGAAACTTTGCCTACATTTAGGAACTTTGCCTACATTTAGAAACTTTGCCTACATTTAGGAACTTTGCCTACATTTAGGAACTTTGCCTACACTCTAAAAAATGGGGAGTCAAATTGACTCTCTCGGAAACAGGCTTTTCCTGACTACACAAAGTGAGTCCAATTTGACTCCGCCAAAGTCAAATTCGATTCACTGAATAGCTCAGTTAGTCCAATTTGACTCTGGCGGAGTCCAATTTGACTGAGTTTATGTAGTCAGGAAAAGCCTATTTCCGCAAGAGTCAATTTGACTCCCCATTTTTTACAGTGTACATTTAGGAACTTTGCCTACATTTAGAAACTTTGCCTACATTTAGAAACTTTGCCTACGTTTAGGAACTTTGCCTACATTGTGGAACTTTGCCAACATTTAGGAACTTTGCCTACATTTTGAAACTTTGCCAACATTTAGGACCTTTGCCAGTTTTGCTTACGTTTTTGTGAGGAACGTGTTTTGTCATTAAATCAAGAAATTTTAGCAAAAACAATGTCGAGAAACCAAAAAACCGGTTCAAAATGCTAAAAAATATGTTACAGTGAAAACGTTCCAAACATACCTGGTATAAAACAACTTAAGGATTCATGGTCGGCTTTCGTTTGCCAGAAAATGCGGTCCATGGACTTTGCAAAACGATGTACGTAACTTTACTGAGAACTTTATTCAGTATTAGGCTTAGATTTTTTGAAAATATACATGTTTGAAAATAGTTTTTTGTTTCCACTAATTGTATACTTATGCTTTAAATTTAAGCGCTATTCACACGTTTTTACTGCGAAAACTTGCCGCTGTAACTTGCATTTGCAAGTTTTGTCTAAAATCCTGTTCGGAAAACTTGCAGCTGCAAATACTTCATTAAAAAACCATTGTTAGGAATTTAGTTCACATGTTTGGATAACCATGCAAGTTCACTGAATTTATTGCAGCCACTTTCTCATTGGCTGATGAAAAAATGCAAGTCCTGCGTGCAATTTGCCGCTGCAAGTTTTCACAGCAAAAACTTGCACGTGTGAATATGGCTTTAGGCAAATTTTATCTTGGGTCATACATACTGAATACTAGAAGTCAGTTAAATACGGTAATGCTAGTACTAACTCAAAATGACTGGTGCATTAGAAAGTGCTCATCAGACAATTTTAACTGACATAACAGATTGGTCATCTAGTAATTCAAATATACACAATAAACAAACATATATACACAACCAAAAACAAAACAACTACATATGGGTTAATTTAAAGTAATGGCTTAGCTGTAATTTATTAAACCGAGAGAGTCAGTGAGAAAGAACAATGTGCAATAATAAAATTACCCGTTTGACAAAAGGTACCTCACCAACACGGAATACCTAAAATTGGCTGTATACAGTGACGGATACAGAAATTTATTTAAGGTCAAAATTCCAACTAAAAAAGTTGGTTCGATCTCTGTTCGGGACGGCCTAGGATACGGTAGCACTCCTTTGGATCCACCATTGGTTAATTTATTATCCTTCCAGAGTTGTCTTTCCAGTATACCGTACCTATATTCGTTTACAGCCGTAAGTAGCGAAAAGCAACTAAACTGGTTATACCAGTTTAAATTGCTTAAATGTTAAAATTTGAAATAGTATTTTTGTTCAGATTTAAGTTTGGAACATCAATAGTAATCGGCAATCAACGCTGTAAAAAACATCATACCTCTCTACAACGCCATCAAAAACTTGCAAAACAATACATGTGCGCTATTTTAGCAAATCGATGCAAGTGTGTGTTTGCGTTAGAAAAAAATATGGGCCCCTAAAATAAACCTTCGAGCCATAAACGTACCAAAACCTATCAAAACTTGCGGTTTCGGCCATGAAAAATAATATACTGTATACGGGCAAAACTGTGGTGGCTGTACGGGGCTGTGAAAAGTGTGAAAAAACACCACTGGCACACACCATCGTAGGCAGTAAAATAAAACTCTTGGCGTTTTTAAAAACATGAGCAGCTTCGTTGAACGCCTAAAATGCCAGTCGACTTTGCTGCGGTCCGAAAAAAAGACATATTTTTGGTATCGCCACGTATATATGGAAAAAATATATATAGAAACCTTGTCTATGTATGTGTTTTCTCAGCTTAAAACGACATACATTAATTTTTCATACGTTTATATGCCTCGTCAGTTAAAAGCAATAGCGAAGCGACCATGGACATATATATGTTTTCAAGACAGCCCCTGAGAGTGCAAGAAATAACAGCGTTTGTACAATGAGGCTTTACCAAAAGAATATAGGAACCACACGCAATCATCGTGTTTTGTGTACCGTTTTCGAAAACCTAAAACCTTGTCAATAAAGGTGATGTTAATAGTAGAGCACTGTATTAGACTGAATGATTTACACAATGTCTTAAAAGTTCTAACCAAAGTAAAACGAAAAAGTATATAAAGTACAGATTAACTCTGTGTCGTTTAGGTTGACAGAGTTGATGGCTAAATTTATTAAAAGATAAATTTTTTCATTGTAATCCAGTATGATGAGGGGTTCACGTTATAACAGGGGCAGGTGGGACACGGTTTGTCCCATGTTGATTCGACGTCAACATTAAAATTTGGGCACTTATATCGGGTCAACAGACAAAACTCGAATGTCATATGACATTAGCTTACCAACCACCGCTCTCGAATGATCAATGTGTACAAGGGATGGTATGTCACGTCACACTGTCGGACATTTATGCGAATATCATATGATATTCCAAAATTTCAACGAATATCATATGATATTCAGCGGGACAGTGTAACCTTTGGGTACTAATAAATGAATGAAAAGTTGGACGGCAGAGGCACAAACGTGCTTTAAATACCATATACATGCCTGCAAATCGTTTCCGACACAAAATCGCTAAAAACCACGGCTTCATAATTCAAAAATTCAAATTTCAAAATCTAGTATCATATGATATTCAACAGGACAATTTGGGTATGTTACCTCAACTATGCAGACATTTGAAAATATATCATATGATATTCGCTGACAATACCTCGAATATCATATGATATTGAAGGACAAAAGGTGACCTACACATAATATTAGCAGACAAATACGAATTTTTGAATACGATATGGGGTCTACAAGCAAAAAAAATGTGACCCAATAGTCTAATAGGGACAAAACGTGTCCCAAGCTGCCCCGGTTGTAACGTGAACCCCGCATGAGATGATGGTATGAAAAATAGATTTTTAGACCGAAGTCGAGTACTATACGACGTTCATTATGGCGTTAAACCAGACTCTTGGTAATTTTTGCTTATAAACGGCGTGTTACGTCCAAGCCACAAGTTATTGACTATGTAGGTAGTAAACAAAATGTAAATATTGAAATGCATTAAAACCAAAGAAATATGAATAATATAATTCCTCGGCGAGTTTAATTTGAGTCGAAATTATGTCCAACAATTGATAATGGAACAACTCATTACGTTGAAAACAATAGGAACACATAGCTTTTTGCCCATTTCTGCACATTCTTTTAGGCTCAGGTTCTGGTTCAATCTTAGGTTTACGAAACAGCTTAGGATGTCCAAACCTGAAGCTTCAACCTAACCTTTGCATGAGCGTTGATATTTAAATTCAGTGAAAATCAACGAGAATCAACCGTACTCAAAATATGCAACATTTTTGTATTTAATTCTAAGGAGTTTAGTTCTGGCGAAAATGTTATACCTACATTCGTAAAGATGAGGATTCAAGTACACCAATATTTGTTTATCAATTTTTTTCCAAAATTTGCTCACCCAACTTACTGCAGTCAAATTACTCGATTATGCAACGATATACATTCGTATGGAAGAATGGTCTATGTTAACCATAACGGCCAGCATACTAAGTCTAAGCCTAAGCCTAACTTTTAGCCTCAACGTAATCCTTATACTATAAGCTTTCCAGATAGTTAATTCCTCCCGCCACCAGTTCCACTGTCTCCCAATGTGTAAAGTCCAACAGAATTATAGACTAAACTTTAAGTTTTCTTTTATGGTAAAGAATGTTTTGTTGCCATTATAGTTTCAAAATCACTGGTACACACTAAAGCCAGCGCAAAACCAATCACTACCTCTGTGTTCAGTTGTATTGGCTATGGCCTACACTCTATGTTTCTACGAGGTCTATAATCAGCTTAACTTTTACCATTGAAAATACAATTTCACATTATAGACACTAAAAGTGAACCAGTTGGCTGTTTGTTTTGCCAAATGTAAAGTTCCGGCCACCCTTCGTACAAACTTTTCCTTTCAAGTCTTTTTTTTGCACAGTTTTGGTCTACGAAACTTTATTTAGCATTTTACAATAATTGTAAGCTAATTCTATTTTGATGCTTCAAGTAACTGGCTATTAACCATCAGGACGGTACTGTGAAACTATGGTTAATTGTAGTTGAAATAGAGGCTTCAGTGAAATTTTTTTCAAGATTTTTCTATGGTAAAGAAACTTTTTTGCAATTAAATAACGTATACTTAACAGCTTTGAAGGGTTGTTTAACAAAAACCGGCACGACAATGTACAACAGTGTCATTAACGACTGATCTTACAATAATTTATATACCATTCGATGCAGTTTGAAGAGCTAAGCTCAACGGTGTTAAATATAACGCGATTAGGTCAATGTGTTTGATAGTTGCAGATTACATATTAACTTCGCAGTTTTCTCATGCAGTTATTTTTAACTGTAGCTGGTGGTAAAACTAGTACACTGTAAATTTAAGTGAGTTGGTTTTCACTCAGAATGAGTTGAATCACTCAGTCTGAGTTATGACTATCAGAACTGAGAATTTTAAGTTCATTCAATTCATTATGAGTTAATGAATCAACTCACCCAGAGTCAACTCAACTCAGAATGAGAAATAACTCAACTGAGAATGAGTTAATGTTTTATGATATTGTTTCAGAAATAACCAACTCGTTAGCTGAATTGATTAATCAACTCATTGGAATTTACAGCGCACCATACAGCAACAGTTTCGTAAACGACGCCGAGTAGTATCTAAAATTATAAAAAAATTTCGACAAAATGTGTTCTTATAAACTTCAAATTAAGTGTGAATGAAAAGGAGAGGTTATGAGAAGTTGAAACAATGCAAAAAAGATCGTAATGCAAACATTTTCAGGCAACTGCTGGCTGTAAGTGACGACAGATATAAACTCAAAAATGTTAAAATATTCTAAGCTTATAACTTTGATATTCCAATTTTTTGCTCAGCAAGCTATAGTAATTACTGAGCTACCGTGGCGTCCTCGGCTACGAGTATACACTGCAAAAAATGGTGAGTCAAATTGACTCTCTCTGAAATAGGTTTTTCCGGACTACACAAACTGAGTCAAAATTCGATTCCGCCAGATTTGACTCAGTTTGTGTAGTCCGGGAAAGCCTATTTCAGAGAGAGTCAATTTGACTCACCATTTTTGCCAGTGTATATACCATTCCACTTTTGGTTCAGCACTTTAGCTTACCTCACCGGTGGCGCTATACTTTTGATGACGTCCTTCACTGGCCGTCACCGTCCGGCAGTGCGCGTCACCGTAGCAGTTTATTTGCATATCAATTTTTGAACAAAAATAATTTGACGTGCGACGCCACACAACAAGTATATCGCTACCCTAACAATCTTAGCTCTTTCGGACCTTTGCTTATTAATTAAAATCTTTAGAGAAATAATAATGTTCGCGTTTGTTTATAGACAGAACTCGACAAGCGAAACCTGTACAACCTGAAAAGTAGGTTGCTATGGATTAAACGTTGCAAAATCTGTGCGGTTCGTTATCAGATCAAGCACGCACCTGAATCAAAGAATATAGAAAAAAAAAGCGTGTAGTATGTTGAATTACATATATAAAACACAAAGCATCTTTACCTGCGTAGTTAGGCAACATTCGCTTGGTAAAAGTCATAAGTCGAACTGAAGGAAACAAGCCCAGCTTGAATAGTTATAGTTCATTAGTTAAGCTCAAAGTATATGCTACAGTGCCTAAGTCTAAGCCTAACGGTTGCCCTATACTCAGCGCGCGCCACCGGAACCCGTCGCAAGCTGCCGGACGCCGCCGCATGCCGGGGTTCGGCGCAAAAAAAATATTTATTATAAAATTATCGCACACCACCTGGTCGATTTTGCCTATGTGTTTTTGTTAGCAACTCATAGCGGCGCAGCGGCGATGGCGTCTGGCATAATAAAGTATAGCGTAACCCTAAAGACAGGCACGGAACTACAACTTTCAAAAAACGGAATCAAGCGGTACTGTAGTGACCCGAATAATAAGACGAGTGTCATCATTTTCAGTTCCAATCAACAGGAGTCCGTATTCCTAACAAGAGTCCGTAAGCGGATAGAGCCAAGGCCGAAATATAATTGAGATCGAAACTTTAAAGCGTACTTAAGTTTTGAAAGTACATTCGTAAGTATAACCTTGCATTATCGCTCAAGATCTTGACGCAAGACAAATAAACGTTTAATTCAACGGATAATTATAATACCGGATATATCAGTAACGAAGGGTGGCGGAGCGTGTGTTGAAAGTAAAAATAACAGTCCATAACTGAACAATAATGTGTACCCTCTGGAGACGCCAAATATATATGATTCACTTGTCTTATTAAGGGTCACTACAATAAACGAGCAAAAAATGTTGTGTAAAGAAAAAATTTTAAAATTATAAAATTTTAATTTAAGTTGCATGGATAAGAGCTTCGTTATTTGAGCCGGTTACCGCGCACTTTACACGTAAAAGCCAATATTTTTCTTTCGAAAGTATTACTAATCCTAAACCTAAGCGTAACAACGAGCTTAAACTTATGCCTATTCCTAAAACCTAAGCCAAACAAAAAATTAGTCTAAAGGAAACGCTCTATCGTAGTCTCACTGGAAAACTGTTCCTACCCTTTTTATGGAGATGCAAATCATTCAGGCACTTATAACCATCATTTAAACTTTTACAGACAGTTGTAGAACAATGATTGCAATTTCGCAATCGAGGCGAGATCGAAGCTTTACAAATTGTATCATTTGAATTTTTTGAAATATCAAACTTGTAAACAAAATTCCGGTTTGAAGCGGTGGTCAGAGCCAATTGAATTAAATTAGTAGCCGCCTTTGTAACTGTAAGCAAAAAACAATTCTAAAGCGTAAGCCTACTCTTTATAGCCAGGCGGAAAAACGCTACATCCGTTAAAGTACTAAACATGGGACGGTTGACATGATTGCAAATAACAAGCAATGCAGGACTTGCTAGCCGCTAGGCACGCTATTGTACAACCACGAATATTGCCAGGATTTCATATCTAGGAAATATAACTTCTTGCAAAAGTGTTTGGGAGAGCGAACGTACTGTAGTGACCCGAATAAGACGGGGGGTGACTGATATTTATTTGGCCTCTTCATAGGTTACTACCACTTGTTATTCGGTTACGGACTGTTATTCATTTTTAACCCACGCCCCGCCGCCCTTCGTTACTGATATATATCCGGTACTGCAATTATCCGTTAAATTAAACGTTATTTGCCTTGTGTCAATAGCTTGAGCGGACGCGTTAAAGTTTCGAACTCAAATTATTTGGACCTGGAGTCATCTATGCGCTAGAATTAGGGTTAATTGATATTTATGGACTCTAATTAGGTTTTAGGGACCCTATTCGCTTACGGACTCTTATTAGGGACGCTGACTTCAATTAATTCGGACTCAAAATGCGAACCCCCTCTTATTAACCGTCTCCCTCTTATTCGGGTCAATACAGTAGTGAGCAAGGAATTGTTTTGACATCTATTATCCGTTGTTTCAGCTGGTTATTCTAAAGCCTGTAAAATTGTCAATTACTTCAAAAGTTTTAAAATTTTTAGGGTACATATCCGTCAATTCGCATCGTATACTCTTCTATAAAATGAAATACACATTTCTCCTTGAAGTTACTTTCACAAGCGGTTGGTTACCGTGAAAAAAGGCACACTTGTATCTACCAACTGATTTTTCTCACAAATAAACGCCCAACATATTAATTTATGACTCTGAATTAAATCTTGAATCTATCCTACTTGTTTTCTACGTTGAATATACCTAAACATGGCATGGTCAGATCCCAAACAAGTATATGGGGGTTCAAAGGTTGGAATCCACTCAACCAAAGCGAGTCTTTGACGCATACATGGTATGGTTTAGTCGTAGTGAGAAATTGAAATAGTTTTTAAGATCGTTAAACAGGGCCGGCGTCGCAATAGTTGCCCAACCCAAACATGTTCAAGGGGATCCCTCAATAAAACGACTCATAGCTCTATAACTTCGTTAACGATAGTGCCGGCGGAAGCGCCCCCAAACTGGGAGTTGGAGAGGCGCTTCCGCCGACATTATCGTTAAATCACAACTTAAGTAATAATCGGTTTCGTACTATAGCAAGATTTGGAAATTTTTGTCATAGCCTACTTCAAACACAGACCCAAATTCAACATTTCTGAATATTTCCCTACCATTCAAAGTTAAGTCTTCGGCTTTTAGGTATTAGAGAGTTAGGCTTAGCTATACGTAACTTTTGCACTAAAAGCCTAAGCCTAAGCGTAAATGTTGAGGATGTGTACTAAAGTCTATAAAACTGGAAACTAACAATACTGACGAACCTGGTCACAATTGGTAATTTGTTGCCCATTACCGGCATACGAATCACCAATCGCTTGACGGCAAGAATTTTTAACACATTTTGATTGGATTAATTTGACCCCAGTGTATTGATTGGCTGTTGAGAACGTTGCATTGTTGTTGTGGTAGGATGGTAGAAAATGATGGTAAATTTGAGTATTGACACAACCGTTTGTGCAATTTGATCTGGTGATACGTGCTGTGATGTCAGTATTGCAACATCGTTCAAAATAATCGTTACCACCTGTGCTGACGAAAACTGAATTGCAGAATAGACTGTTTCGGGTTGTTGGGGTGCAAATTAATTTATGCAAATCCTAAAACAATAAATAACTTTCACGCTGGGGGTTAATTATTTTTTATGTTTCAAATGTTAATTAGTTCGGACCAAACCATCAGAACCAGTTAAAACGTATTTGAGTATAAAATAACAGTTGATGTAAAAAATGCTCATTTGAAAATTTTGTGAGGGGTTCCTTGTGTATGAAAAGTCCTAATTTGGTAGGTTTGTGGGCGCTAAGAACGGCGTACGCAGGGGGATATTTAGCATAAATTTGTTCTATACGAGATCTTCATCAAGTCGGTTGAAGCGCGCGGAGTTTGTACTGACTTTAACAACGGCGTCCCAACAGGGGGCATTGAGGGCCGTGCCCTCAAATAGACTCGGTCTTAAAGTAAACAATCTTGAATTGCCATCAAAGCGCCTTCACCTTCGATTGCCAGATGTGCCCTTTTGCAGCGTACCAAATTTTTGGTGTGCACCAGTTTATCCAAAACCAGAAGGCACACATATGTGGATGTCCAATATATAATAACGGTTGAAAACTTGTGTGCCAAAGTAGCCAGGTTACGAAGAGTGTGAATAACGTAATGCTTAATCTGAACGACACTTAAGGTGCAAAATTGTTGAAATAGCATAGCGGATTCTGCTCTCCATGTAAGATGGGTGCGGTCGCCACGGCGCTGATCAAATGCTTACATAACTTACTGGAAACTGGTGTCTTTGCTTCGAGCAGCATTTCGTATTGTTTTCTGCGTTACGTTGAGTGTCTTCGTCTATTAATCGCAACAAATGATAGCGCAGGTAATAATTTTCTTTTTCCAGTTCGGCAAAATAATTATTGTTCTTCGTGTGGTCGTGTGACTGATCGCGTATCGACGATTTGTGACCCTACGGCAGAATTAATACACATCACATTGACAAACAAGCCGTTTTGTAGATTCGGGGGTATATTATATCTGTCATGGGGTTGCAATCCGTTGTCGATAAGCGATTCGTCACAAGGCCTTATAAAGAACAAAAATTTTCTTTTTCCACTTGAGAAAATAATTATTGTTCTTCATGTGGTATTGTGACTAATCGCGTATCGACAACGATTTGCGACCCCACGGCAGACTTAATAAACATGACGACAGATGATCAGTTTTGTAGATTCGGGGGTATATTAATTCTGTCATAGGGTCGCAATTCGTAGTCGATACGCGATCAGTTACATGGCCACATAAAGAACAATAATTTTCTATTTTCAGTTAGGAAAATAATTATTGTTCTTCATGTGAGTGATTGATCGCGTACCGACAACGATTTGCGACCCTACGGCAGCATTAATATACATGCCAATGACAGATGATCCCCTTTGTAGATTCGTGGACCTACT
Organism: Enoplolaimus lenunculus; assembly: GCA_030248215.1. Taxonomy (NCBI): domain Eukaryota; kingdom Metazoa; phylum Nematoda; class Enoplea; order Enoplida; family Thoracostomopsidae; genus Enoplolaimus; species Enoplolaimus lenunculus. The sequence continues at coordinate 37,194 of JASANG010003231.1, read as the reverse complement.
CTGTAAGCCGCTCTGAGATGCTCTAAAATTTTTTGTCACTTTGATACTTCTTTAATATTTATTTTTTCAATATAAAACATATGTTTGGTTTGTAGTTTGGCGTTCATCCATTAACAATTATCGCAAAACCATAATCCTGACATGAAATATACATTTACGGTCCTGAGCACACTTAAAGTTTGCCCATCCCACACGTTTTTTTCGACACACCAGATGGGGCTCACCACTCAATACTGCAAGAAATACTACATTCGGCCCGGCAATAAATCGAAAAATCTGAGTTGAAGATAAGTAAAATTCGTAATCTTCAATTTTAAAACAACTGCCATTTAAATTTTATATTCTAAAACGGAACATAATTCTGGTGTAAACTGTGTTTTCTTTGATGTGCAAAAAAAGTTTCAAGAACATAACTGAAATATAAACCGCTTACTGCTGTTTCACAGTTTGCTGCTTCCGCTGCTTGAGTTCCAAATTCGATACAGTTCTGTTTGGAGCAAGTAACTCGGAGATGATCTTGAAGTGAACTTTGACTATGCGTTCTAATGGTACGACCCCATTCATTGGAGTTATTATTTTCAACTTGAAATTGTTGTTTCGCTTTTTGTTGAAGTTGTTGTTGTTGTTGTTGTTGTTGTTGTTGTTGCTGTTGTTGTTGTTGTTGTTGTTGTTGTTTTTGTTGTTGTTGTTGTTGTTGTTGTTGTTGTTGTTGTTGTTGTTGTTGTTGATGTTGATGATGATGATGCTGTTGTTGTTTTTGTTCCCACAGCTCGTGTTGTGATTGCTGCTGGTGATGTTGTTGATGTAATAATCGTTGGTTCATCTCACATGACTCAAAGTTTTAAAATTCAAGCTTTAGATGAAGTTTCATTACTTCATACTTTGCTCAATAAATAATTTTCCATATCACTGAAGCCTCGTCGCTGGCGAACTACAAGAATTATTGCACTCAGAAGGAAGCAATCATAATTCAAGTTAAAATTGACCATAAAAATATTTTAATTTGGTTTTTAATGCTCCCGTCGGCGGCCAATGTAAACAACAGGGTCGTAACAATAGTAGAAGCAGCTGCCTAAACCTAAAAGCCTAAACCTAAGCGTACTGAGCATATACCTAAGCTTAAGCCTAAACTGAAGTAAAGCCTAAGCCTAAGCAAAAAATAGTCGAAAGCTTAAAGGTTACTCTATTACAGTCCCCCAGAAAAACGTTCCGCCGATGATGTTTACATGGGCCCTGTCGGCAAAGACAATATAGCATTGTTAATGATTTAGGCAAAAAATCAACCAGTGCGTGTGATTTTTCAGCTTGAAAAGATTAATTCAATTACGGAACTAATTTCAAAATTTATAGCTGGCTATGAACTTTTTTAATTTCAAATCCAAAGGTGTTCGACCAATATCAATCTATGTTTCCTTTTGCTAGGCCAAGGCAAAATTGAGAATCCTTTTTGACTCTTATCGCTTTAGAATTGGGTTCGGCCTTGTAAGCTTAGGCTTGTATGCTTGTCGTCAATGATAAGTCAGTAAAATGTAAGCATACATAAACTATGGGAAACTTAATAAAGGCTTATATATTACCAAAATAGTCTTTTTTAAAGATTTTATTTCTTGAGCATTCAAACGTTACATTCAGTGAACCGAATTTGACTCTGGTGGAGTCGAATTTTGACACAGTTTCCGTGGTTAGGAAAAGCTTAGTTCGGAGAGAGTCAATTTGACTCACCATTTTTTGCAGTGTACGAATAGCACTCGGAAAAACCACTTTATTATAAGGGCGCATATACTCAAATGTGTAGCACCTGTCACCAGTTGGTAATAGGTCTTGTAACTTACGAACTAGTGAATGCTGGGGCTCTAAATGCAGCACATTTCTTGCATTTGATAGGCCGTACCTTTGTACAAATTTTGAGTTCAGCAACCGCAAAATTTAACGAGTTCGAGAACCTATTGTACTACTGCTGATAGTTGGTATACACATTTGAGAATGTGGGCCAAGGTAAAATACATTTAGATATTTTTTAATTTAGAAAATTTACCTTAAAAGCATGTGCTCGTTACGATTAGAAACACAACAAAAGTACGCATTATTTGTCTGTTCATTCATGAATGATAAAAACAAGCCAAACGAGAAAATGGTTGTTGACGTGGCATTATAGCAGCTGGTATACTTAGAAATTTGGATAGGTGAATCAGCAAATCAGCAGCGGTAATGGGTCATCCACGTTATACTGTCTACGCTACTGTAAAAAATTGTCCCCACTTACGAGCCCCTCACTTTGTAGTTGTAGTGTTACTAAATGACATGTCCAAATGTCACCCATATCCTGTATAGACCTTCCGGACAACTCGCATACTCTCCAAACAGCCTATACTTTGTCACATTGCCGTCCATACCCATGCTACACTGTCAATGCGTCATATGAAGGACAACTGTTTTGTCCCGAGTCTGTCAGAACAGACTCTGTTTAGTCATCTAAAGAGTCTGTTTCAAGGGACTCTGTTTTACAGAGTCTGTTTGAAGAGACAATTGTAGAGCTTAATATTGAGTATGCCGCAACCACGGGCGAAAGAAGGGTGCAACTACCGTTGGGCTTGGTGTGCGACGTTAAAGGGTCCTACTCGCCCGTCCTCCCCTGGGGGACAACAGTGTAGGGTTCCGGAGCTATATACTTACACCCCAGCCGCCGCCCCCCCCTCACCGGTCACGACAAAATTTCGACAGGGACACCGGGGTTTAACTTTCTGGTATACCAGAGTTATTATATTCTAACCTGCTCTGCTTGAATGGGGCGGGTCGTTCTCTTACAAGTTATCTTTTACCGGCAAAAACCTTCCTGCCCCTTCTTTTAAAAATTACTGGTTGCAGTTAATTTTTAAGAAAGTAAAATTTTTAGAACACTGCAACGTTTTTAAGCAAGCCCTAGTTACGGGCTGTGGACTGTCAACAAGCTCTTTTTCGGACGTCCCGATGTCAGACACTGTGTCCAGACAGTGTCTAATTTGTCCTTAGTCCCTTCGAAGGGACTACTGCCAAAACGAACTAGCTAGGTACACCTTGTGTAAAGTCTTAACATTGTAAGAACAATGTCGTTTTGTCCAGCCCTTGAAACTAGGGGTGTGGACAATTTTTTACAGTAGCGTAGACAGTATTACGTGGATGACCCATAAGCGCCTAAAATATTCGTTTTTAAAATAATGAAGAAAAATTGCTAATCATTATTGACTAAACTTACTCAACTGCAGCCCCGTGGAAAAGCGGTCTGCCCCTTATCTTTACATGGGTCTGATTATTCCTTTCCCCCCAAAAAGGATTTGGGCTTGGAGAATGGCGCTTTGCCCCTACTTTTAACACAATTATCATTTGTTGATTGAAATGTCAGCCCATGTATAGAAAAGGGCCGGATCGATTTCCGGCGGAGCTGTAATAGAGTCAATATAAGCTTTAGACTAACTTTTTGCTTAGTGCTTAGGCTTAGGCTTTCGAATATGATTATACTACTGTTCCTGCTTTGTTCTATACATGGTCCGAAAAGTCTATGATTTACGGTTTTAAAGTTTTTGGCATTAGTGTATGTACAAAGCACAAAAGGGGTGATTGGTATTTATTTCGCCTCTCCTGAGAGTATCCCCCTGTTATTCGGTTACGGACTGTTATTTATTTTTAACCAGCCCTTCGTTGATATATAATCGGTATTGCAACTATCCGTTGAATTAAACGTTTATTTGTCTTGTATCAAAACCTTTGAGCGATAATGCAAGATAATACTTAAAGAATGTACGTTCAAAACTAAGTATGTTTCAAAGTTTCGAACTCAACTGTATTCGGTGCTGGAGTCACTTTATGCGCTACAATTAGAGATAATTGACATTTACGCACTCTAATGTATATATCAGCTGCGACAGTGGCCGAGCTAAATATAGACAGTCACTACAGACCGACTCATCTGGTAAAACATCAGTAGACCTGAAAATGTCTTTTTTTCAGTCACGAGACAGTTTGGCCTATTAATGACACGAATATTAACATAATCCGTCATAAGAAAAAAAATACCGTTATGTTTTTACACATACTATATACTCCATCAAATATTAATGTCTTATGATCTTTAATATATAGGCCAGTAGCTGTCGAAAGGTATTTCAAATGGCTAAAAATAAATTTCACGCCTGACTGTTGTTGTTTTTCAAAATTTTGTATAGGGAACGATATTTCGCAATGTTTAGATCGAGTTTTTTCCGCACTGATGATAAACAGGCTCCTGAAGACTAAAAGAGCAAAGGCGACAAACGCATATTTATAATTTGTGTTCATGAAGGCATGCTGACTGAACAAATCAACGTACCGCAATCGTTCCAGTCTGCAATAGTGAACTATTTATTTTAAGCTGGCATAAAACTGGTCAAAATATACACATTTATGATTTGTGTGGCTTTTTTTAGTATTTTCTTATGACTTCAAAGCATACATTGTACAATTTATTTTTTGGTTCGGTGATTTTAGTAAAATTGTGACAATCCGACAGAAGGAACTTTGAATTAAGCATTAATTTTTAAAAATATTACTCAAACCATAACATATCAGTGCGATGTTCGCTTGCGAGAGAGTTAAACGAAAGCGACATTTTTTTAAGTATAACAACGAACCAAAACGTACAAGTAATATAATTGATAAAACGACCCTTTAGGGCTAGGCTCAAACGGTGCCGAAGTAGCCATCCTTAATACGTCGCATTTGAAGGTGGGCCCACTGCAACAAGGGGCCCCCACTGTAACAAGATTTTAAACAAAGAAATAGCCGTTGATATTCATCAGAATTTGATAAATATTTTATCATCGCAAGGGCTCGCAGCCTGGAATTTTGGGGGAAGCCCCCACCCTAGCCCGCTCCGGCACCGGGCACAGAAAAAAACTGCGAATATACTAAACGCCCACAGAAGACAATTACGCTTTGCTAGGAATACCAATATCCGAAGCGTTCAGATTTTGCATTTGCTAAAGTCTGATATCATAAACGCAGCAAATGTTGCATTCTCAAACTTCTTGACTTCTGCAAATTCTTCTAACGCTAAAACCTGAAAGTTTACGTTTGAATTAGCAATAAATTATTTAGTTTTTGTACACTTTGTACGAAAAATAGCTTTAAATTATATTTAGTATATACTTTAAGATTAGGGCAATGAAATAAAAAAAGCCGCAGCTATTAATGGTAAGCGATATCATTATTATATACCCTATTGAAGTTCCGCTCATATACTACAATACGCGTGATACAATGTGAGTGCTTAAGAACGCGCGTGTGTTTATGTGATACTTATACACAATTAACTGGTGTCTTTTTCTTCATTTGAAGGTGACGTTCGAAATACGCTTTCTTGGGCACTAGAGGCAAAATTGAAACAACCAAAGGATCTAACAGCGCGGCGCAATAGGCCTTTCGGCTGGCGCTAGAAGATGATGTAAGGTTTGGTAGGGTGTCGTTCAATTTGATAAGAAATATTAAAATGGTAGGGTTTGGGGCCAAGAAACATTGAAGAAATTTCATATGGTTAGTTTGAGGTAAAAGTGCTCTCGAGTAATGCCGTCCGACTAGATGCGTTTCCATGGGCGTAGCCAGGATTTTCGTTTGGGGGGCACACAAATACTTTAAATATATAGTGTGTTAATCTTACACACACCGTCATTACACAAAACAACGCGTGAAAAAAATTTGATACGTATACCACTAAAGCAATGTCGCTTTAGAATAGAAAAACACCAACAACTAGTGTCTGGGAATAAAACGCATAGAACATCATAGTTTCAATTTATTCAAAAATGAAGTTTTTCCAAAATCATATAGAGGCCCATGGCTTGTTTGGTTCCTCCATTACTTTATCGCAGTCCCGCCGAAAAATGTTCCGTCCCTGATCTTTACATTGGCCAGCCTGTTTATGCGAATTCTAGCTTGAAACTAGTTTATGTTGATATAGAGATAATTTAAAAATTTAATGGTAAAAATTTCCAGTTACTGTCTTCAAAAAATACAAATTTACGACTACACAAATATCTTTGTTACAAGAAAAAGAGCTTTGCACTCAAAACCTCCTTATACTCTGTCTGCTCGTCTGTTCGACTGGATGAAACTACCTATAATATCAAAAATATTAATCGTATATATATCAAAGTTATTCATTTCACTTCTGGTCCCATGATATTTGGATCAAAATTCAGCTCGTAACGTTTCTGTCAAAGTTTTATTGTTCATTTTTTGTATTTGACTTAAAGTTCATATAAGTTGCTTTTTTGCTGCTTAACCAAATTGCAAAGTTTGCACGCATTACAAGCGTGACCACAATCAGGGTTCCAACAGGAACTAGATTTTGCCGGGACAGGAACACGAACAGGAGTTTAATTTCTGCGCAGGAACCGGAACAGGAACAGGAAACGGCACAATTTTACACGTTCAGAAATTTAGTTCAACAGCGTGTTGTGCATTAAATGTTAGCAGGGTCATAAACGAGCTTACCAACTTTACAATGTTAATATTTCTTTGAGCAGTTTTGTGTTGCAAAATTTTTCGAGTCATCAAATTATTACGTTTTGTCCAAGCGATATTTTTAGAAACTCCACAGTTTCTAAATTAATTTATATGAACGACAGGCCGTTTTTTACTGCGAAAGCGTAATGCACAACAATAAAACGAAGACATGGTGAACAGAGGGTAAAGTGTTGCGATGAGCTTATTGGTTCAACGATCCTGCTCTATGCCCATGTTACTTTTAGGACCGTCCCGGTTTCTGGTGGGTCTATAAAAAGAGTATGCTTACATTATAGGCTGCATATTTTTTTGTTTACGCTTACGCTTAGACTTACAAATACGCTTAGGAATACGCTTTTGCAACACTTATGCTTAGGATTTGGCTATTAAGGAATACGCTTAACCTACTATTACGACCCTAAAAGTGTCATTGGCCAGTGAAAGCAACAGGATTCCGCTATGCAGATCTAGCCTATGCGCTTTTGCATACAACCAATCCCCGTTGTTCTAGTTTGATTTCAAACCATTACAAAAACGGGAGCAATTTCAATGTTTCATAAAAAATTTACCGCCAAACCTTGTTTCACGAACGCTGATTACTATCCAATTAGCGCTATTTCACTGTACTACGAAAGTCTTCATATTTGGCAAAGGCACGTGGTACATAGTTTATAGTATGCTAACGTTTTCTTACTTCATTTATTAATTTTTTATCTATATAGCAATTATCTTTCACACAAAATAGCAAGTACCGTATACGAACTCACAGAATACAAACTAACGACGGCCTATAATATACTGTCCAGTTCAAATTTATAGGAAGTTTTCGTCTAAAATTACAAAAAAACCTTCTGCATTATACTGGAGCCAATTCATAGCAATCTCGGCCAATGTTAGTACTTTTGGGGTCCACAAAAATCAAAATTTACATTGGAATAGAAACCGTAGTAACATAACACAAAGTTATGGTTAAAATTAAGGTTTATATTCCCACATTTAATATAAAAAGCGTTTGTATTGATGCGAAAATAGCATTACGCCGCACGCGAAATGCGTTTAATTAATAGCGTTTTGCTACACAAGCGATTCATTTGACAATTTCTGTCCGTTTGCGCAAAAAGCGTTATGAAAGATGCAGTTTGAAACGCGAAAAACATTCGAAATACCGTTTTGTTTGTAATGCACGGTTGCTGAAATGAACAAATGTACCCATTTTTGTGATGGTGTAAGGATTGAAAAAGGCGTGTTTAAATACTCAAATGTGTCCGTCCCTACGAATGATAACATTAGCAGTGTTAACAAACAACGCAAGCGTCCGAGTCGAGCGTCAAACACTGCTTTTTTTCATGAAATCATAAACACAACTGTAACCTGAGACGCCCGGCCGTCAGGTTTTTGCGAGAAAAAAACGGTTTGGTTCACGCCAAGAAGCAAATGTGTGTGTGGTGGTATTCGCTTCCTCTACATTGAAAGGTAATCAGTATGATTGAGCTTTTTGCGAACCGGTAACGGTTCATCGTTAATTTATATGTGAATATTGTTGATGAAAACTATGAGCTCTTGTATACACTTTACCACGCAGTGTTTTAGGTGTATGTTAATGCTAAGGTATATTTTTTAGGAATATGATTCATTTGAGCCTAAAGCCGAAACGATTATCTGATCGGTTGCCTAAGTCGAAGCGTGTTTGCCTAAGCTTTTGAGTTGTGCTACACTGTAAATTTCAGTGAGTTGATTTGAACTCAGAATGAGTTCAATCACTCAGTATGAGTTAGTACTATCAGAACTCACGAATTTTGAGTTGTTTGAATTCATTGTAAGTTAATTAATGAACTCACCAAGAGTCAACTCAGCTCAGAGTGAGAATCAACTCAACTCAGAGTGAGTAATAATGATTACTGATATTAATTCAGAAAAAACCAACTCGCTAGCTGAACTGATTGATCAGCTCATTTGAATTTACCTGGACCCCATCGGGCGCTGTCGCGCTCCGGCGCACGCTGGTATGCGTTGCTCAAAAATATAGGCAAAATCGATTTCGTGGCAGGCAATTTTTAATAAAAATACCGTTTCGCGCGTCGGCGTGCGGCATCGGCCAGCGCAGCGCGACGAGTACAGCGCAACCTTAGTTTTAATTTTTTTGCCTAAATCATGAACATTGAAATAGTCAGCAGCTGCTCCTAAACGCCGGCAATCTATTTCATTCGAAATACAAAACAATTCTGAAAAGTAGGCTGCTTGTACAGACATAACAACATATAAACCTTGGATTAAAACATTGCTTCCGGAAATTGTATATTTCAAAAGGTGGTACGTGCCCCACAGATTACTATTCTATTGTAGTTGAACAAATGTCCACAAACATAGTGAGTGAAAAACACCTCACACGTTTTCAGAAATTCCAGTACCAAATCTTAGTCTGAGACGGTTTCAGAGAAAAAAGTATGCTAAAAGCAGAGATGTCTGCGCAACAAATAGTTCCAACAACGGTTGCAATAGTGAAGAAAATATCGCGAGCGGAGCGAACTATAGTATCTAGACGTTTTTCTGTATGTAAGTCACAAGACAGACTTTCAAGTTGCGGTTCCATCTGACATCGAACTCTTAAATTAATGAAACATTACCGTATATAACCGACTCTTTTACATGTTCATCCACATATTACACAAAGGTTTCGGCTCAAGCACAGGCTCAGGCTTATGAAAAATTAAAGCTTTGTACGAACACTAAGGTGCCTTTTTCGATACCTTAGCCTAAGCCTGAGCCCAAAACCTGTCGGAGAAAGCAACCTGTCCGAGAGCTGGATAGCGATGATTGAAATATTACGCATATCTGTAAAATAACGAAATTCGGTGAGTTGATTTAAGCGTGTAATATTTTCAATATTTTATTGGTTTGCTTGCATTTGATATAATATAACAGTCGTGACAATATGAAACTTAAAAACATCTTCAATCACAAGAAAAAGTACCAGAATTAGAAAACATAGTTTATTAAACCATTCATCACAAATTTCGGTAATCGTTATCGCGGTAAAACATATAAGGCACAGTGCCACACATAGTGTGTAAGACGATCCCCCCAGAGACAGTGAGAGGGGGCCGTCCAATGTCATCATCTCACCCCCGGATCGAAGGCAAGCGAGAACCCGTAGAAAAGTTTTAGTCAAGGGCAAATTAAATGCAAAAAATTATTGTGAAACATTGTTAGAAGCTTCATATGTACACTGTAAAAAATGGGGAGTCAAATTGACTCTCTCGGAAACAGGCGTTTCCTGACTACACAAACTGAGTCAAATATGACTCCGCCAGAGCCAAATTCGATTCACTGTTGACTCTGGCGGAGACAAATTTGACTCAGTTTGTGTAGTCAGGAAAGGTCTGTTTCCGAGAGAGTCAAATTTGGCTCCCCGCTTTTTACAGTGTATCTGAGGCACCCGGATTGGAACGTATGAGGGCGCTAAGCATGGCACTGTATAGGAAGCACCAAACGAACGTGTTTCGTTCTCAGACAACTCCGTTTCAGTTTTTCTTATTATCAATTGAACAAATGTCGGATAATTAAATGAAGTTTTCAAACATAAGCGATGGTGCATTTTGAATCGCGCTCTGGCCGCATACCCACACGCCCCATCAAACCACGCTGATGTTTATAGTTTTTGTTCTCAGAAAAACTAATTTTTTTCTATTCCCGAAAACCAAACGTTGCTAACTTTTAGAACGACAGCTTTGTGTTTCTAGTTTGTTTTCCCATACATTTGCCAGACACCATTTCACTAATTGCTTAACAATTTCGGCCAATGTTACTTTAAGGGGTGTAACAGTAGATTAAGCGTATTCCTAAGCCTAAGCCTAAGCGTTACAAAAATCAGTTCCTAAGCCGAAGCCTAAGCATAAGCAAAAAAATGTAATCTAGATTCTAAACCTACTATTTTATTGACCCATCAGAAACCTGGACGTCCCTTAAAGTAACATGGGCTATAATTTCAATAATATTCATAATCGCAGTACACTTTGATGCTATTGCTAACCGAAAACTAAAGCGTACCTCAACTATTGTCAGTTCGTAGATGCGTCGTTATATGTGGCGAAATATTATATATTTACAACAAATAGTCGCTGCGAGTCCGCTTCTCCAAAATGCGTCGAATCATGTTTAAATGACTGTTTAATGTATTAACCCGAACAAAAGTACAAAATTAATGACATGCTGCCTATTTTTAATTTGAAAATCATTTACTGTATAGAATACAAAAATCCTATTACAGTCCATAAATGCTTATTACCCAGATTAGAGTGCGTAAATGGTTCCTGGACCAAATACTGTATTCATGGAATTAAACAAGTGTACTTAAGCTTTAAAACTACGATGAAAATACATCTTGAGTAGATTGGTTCGCTAGCTATAAGGTTTTTTCTATTCAAACAGTTAAAAGTTTCAATTGGTCATTTTCCTGCCAATTCGAGTGTACAAACATTTGCGTACCTTGCCCGATATAAAGTAAACGGTCAACGTAAAACCGCAAAGCATGCTGAGTATATTCTTTTCTACACAGAATGTGTCAAATTGCATACTTTTATCTAAAAGCGTATGATCGATTCTTGCTAAAACTCAAGTATAAAATGCTTACAGCTAAACAACAAAAAAGGCAGCAACAAAATTTAAACGTTGCCTTATTTTTGGTTTGCGAACATATTAAAGAAATCGGTTTTTTCTTCAAATCTTGACTTGATTAAATAAACTTTGCGCTGTATCTCTGGCACAACTACGCAGAATACAACTGTGGTTTTACTAAGTTGTGTTGTAGTTTATCCGAATGGTCTTCCATTTTGGTACAAATAGGGAACATAGCTACAACGATATTACGTTAAATTCTCGAAGCAGTTTAAATTTTAAAAAAAAGTTGAAAAATACATCGAATACTTTCGGTTTTAGCTAAGTTTTGTAAAAAGTTTTATTTCGTACGACAAAGTACAGATCAGAATTGTTACTGTTGTAGTATACGGGTTTGAGTTTTAACCCCTTATCACATTGAGTTGCCTATAAGCAACTCAGCGCAGTGTATATACGTTAAATAATGTGTATCGCACCGTGTTTAACAATTGAAACACGTATACTTAGTACTAAATCACCACAAGACGTGAGAGCCCTCTCGGGCTCGAGCGTCAAGCTCCTACAGCTGAATGGTGATGGTATACGCCTCCCACTCCAGTCACTGGAGTTCGAATCCTAGCATAAAAGTAGGTTTCAGGGGAAATAGAAAATATTCATGTGAGAAAGGGTTAAGGAGTGGGTTACGCAGAAAACAGTTTTCATTTTAAATCTTAGACTGAAGTACTAGGGTGATTGTATAATAGGTACTTATTAAGCGTGAATATATTATAATTTGTAAATTCTAAAATGTTCAAACTCATTGAACTTGCCGCAAATCTCAGGGCTCCAGCGATAGTTATTATCGTACAGCGTGGTGATAAGTACTAGGAAGATGTAATAATTAATTTCTTTTTGGTTTTTTATTTAATGTCTCTCATACACGTCATTACGCATGCTCTTCGCAAATGCAATGTCCAACAATATACTTAGTTGTCCGGATTATACTGGAGTGGGAGGCGTATACCATCACCAGTCCGCTATAGGAGCTTGACGCTCGAGCCCGAGGGTGCTCTCACGTCTTGTGGTGATTTAGTACTATGTATACGTGTTGCAATTGTTAAACACGGTGCGATATATATTATTTAACGTATATACACTGCGCTGAGTTACCTATAGGCAACTCAATGTGAGAAGGGATTAAGCTCACTCGACAAAATTTGAAGTTCCTGCCAAATTTGAATGTTTCCATCAAACTTAAATTTTCTCGCAAAAATTTGAATTTCCCGCCAAGTTAAAATGTCCAGCCAAAATTTTAGTTTCGACAGTTTACCTCCAAAATATGATTTTTACCGCCAAAATTTGTATTTTCCAGCCCAAATTTGAATTTCCCGAACTTCCAAAATTGCATCAAAGTTACATCCAAGCTCGTTTAACATTGCAACTGCTAGAACATTCCGAAAAATTTCACTACCAAATCTTCCGCCGGAGCCGACCGCCGACTTCTAATTTGTACCCTGTCTACGAGTTACAATAAAACTCATAAAACACAATTTATTTTCAACATGGATTCTCAACAATTGAAAATAAGATGTATAATAAATAAAACAAAACATATTCATCGCATCCTGAACACATATATATGGGTCCAAGTTTGAGTTATTTTATTTGGCTCACCGAAACCGAAACAAAATTATAACCTTGAACTTTCATCACATAATGTTGGTTCAAAAATCTATTTTACTTTTACAAATGGCAAATCAGATTCTTTGTCATTTTCGAGTTGTTGTTTTGGTTGCCCAGGTCAACAATTACACTGTATGGAACAGGTCTCAATCAAATCAAATTGGTGTTCAGGACCGGACATAGTCAATAACATAAAAAAGCACCTTTTAAAACTGCTGTTGTATTTTTTAAAATTTATCAAATTGATAAAATCATAAGCAACATGTTTGTGAAAATGGCCCATGTAAAGATCAGGGGCGGAACGCTTTTCTCTGGGACTAGAAAAGAGTAAGCTTAAGCTTTAGACTAATTTTTTCGCTTGGCTTAGGCTTAGGTTTAAGCTTACAAATATGCTCATTCTTACGCTTAGGCGTCGGCTTAGGCTTAGGTTTAGGCGTAGGAATAAGCTTATAATACTGTTCCGCCCCTGTTCTTTACATTGGCCGTAGAAATTTTCGTTTTATACGCCGTTCACAATAATATTGTCAACGGTGTCACAAAATATGCTATATCTCAGAGCTATCACGAGGTCATTTTCAAGAACGAGCACGTGATAGCCCTGGGCGATAGCATAATTTGGGGCACCGTCGACAAAATTATTGTGAACGGCGCATTACCAAGAAAATTTTTATGCAAAAGAAATTAAATTTAAAGATTTAGACCAACGTATAGAACAGAGACGTAACAGTAGTATAAGCATATTCCTAAGCCTAAGCCTGATCCTAAGCCTAAAAATGTAACAATGAGCTTATACACCTAAGCCTGTGCAAAAAGTTAGCCTAAAAATTAAGCTTACTCTACTGCAGTTCCGCAAAAAACGTTCCGCCTATGATTTTAAAATGGACTAAAATTTAGCAATCCATTTTACTCAGAATGTTACATACTCTAAGTTCAGACGGGAGGTGCTGGCTAATAATTCGAAATAACAACATCCAGTTAGAGTGTACTGAAAGGCAGGATTTGAATCGACCATAATGAAATTATTTCAAATTAAGCAAACACTTTGTGCATTTAAAATATAGAGAGCAGATGAACAACATAAAATTCAGCCAATGTGAAAATAAATAACACTCAAAATACAGATAGTGGCGCCCGCCTGCCGTATTTCAAGCTAACGCTCATGGATTACTTGATAAGCTGTCACGTCTTTCGAATTCTGAATGACGTTTGTAAAGCGTTTCTATCGCTTGTTGCAACCGTTTTATATGACCAACTTTTTCGATGCCCAAGTCCTAAAAATAAGCATATATGGTTGGAACAATACAAGTAGCCTACTGTAGCAAGTATAAATCGAGCCTGCAGTCAGAGCGGTGCCAGGGGCTGCTCTCAGCCCCTACTAGACACATTTTGTCCTCGCTACAAAAAGTTTCAACCTCGCGTGTTAATATTCGGGACCTTTGTATGCCCCCTCAAAAAATTTTTTACTTCCAACTAACAAGACGAGCTGGTTACGGACCTGTTTACCACAGATGTTGCACTGGTTTCTGTAAACTAAAAGAGAATTTTGGTACATCAATGTATGAAACCGTTTATCTTTAGTGTCCTCTCGTCATTCCTAACGAAAACGTGCTAATAATTTCATAACTTTCAAAATCTAAGCCAACATTCTTAAATGTCAACCATCATCGCAGTTTGAAATGTTGTTAAACTCACTCACTATTGCAGTTATTGAACTCAAAATGGGAACAAACAAAAGTACACCAGATGTTATGCGAAAAATGATCTGAATTGCGAACTTCAGTATACACTGGTTCAAAAGTTAACAAGATCTATCATCAACTGGTCATAGATGCTACACACATTTGCGAATACGCGCTTTTGCATTGTGTTTTCTACGAACGACAATGAAAATAGCACAATGAAAGCCGTCTATGAAGCATGTTACTTAAAAACCAATAACTACAATTTTCATGTTACTAGCTTACTGTAAGCATGTAAGACATGCTTGTTGATTATGTGCACATGCAATATAGCGCAGTGCACTGTATGTATGCTAGCCGGCAGCATACGGTCGACATTATAGTCGACGGAAAACGCAGTTGAAGAGGCGGGCTGCGTGGCGCAGTGGTAGACTGTTCGCTTGCGGATCCGATAGCTGACAGTTCGAACCCCGCTCTGGAGGCCCGCGTTTCCAGCTGTTTATTAGAAACGTCTGAAGTCCCGGTTCCTACCTCACTGACCGCTACTGCTAGTAACTTCCAATAAGCGCAGGGTTCATATTGTTAGTTCTGCCGTTCAAAAGTTTGTGCTTACTTTCAAATCTCCTCGTTCTAACTGAAGCAACTCTTTTCCTCTGACATCGTGCGCGATGAAATTCTCTCTGTACTGGCCAAGTTCGATCGATTCAAGCCAACTTGCGACATCTGTAGTTGTCCAATCTCGAACTGCAAACATTACAATGCAACACTGAATACTTCACACTTGTTTTATAACAGTGAAACTTATTTCAACTTCAGTTGAACGACTCGGTTTAAACTGAACTTACAATTTTGCTCAATCACTAAACTGAGTAGTTAAATTCAACTTTTTTATATGAATTAATCTGTGTTTGTGTAACTGCGCTCGGGCGATAGCTCTGTTTTCGCCTGCGGTTAATTTCAAAAAATACTGAGCTGAAAAAGAACTAATTTTACTGATTTTCAAATAATTCTAAACACGAATTTTAAGCGTTAGGTTTGTACAAGTAGCCAGTTTTTAAAATACAATTTGCGTGTATGCAGCATACATCGCATAAACATCCTGTAAGAACACACAAGGTTGTTATTTTTCCGACGACACTGGGGGGTAAAGAGTTTTTAAATATGTACAATAGGAAGAAGTAATATAGATCTATACGGTTAAACAGTCCTAAAACCCAGTCGGCCTTCGAATTCAACCCGACATTTGTACATCGGATCGCAAAATATGAAAACCAGAACAGTCATGAAAAATATGACTTCAGTTCTGAATTTGTCTTACGTTGTTCACTTTTTTAACGTTTATAAGCCTAGGTTTAAAAATAGCTTAACCGTTTCACTCACAGAGAATACTATGAGCAACTAAATACAATAATGTACGAGCAATACACACACCGTGAGCAGTGTTTACCATTTATAACATATATGCGCAGTGCAAAATCTCCACAAGACGTGACAGCCCCCTCGGGCTCGAGCGTCAAGCTCCTATAGCTCAGTGGTCATCGTAAACGCCTCCCACCCGTGAGACTGGGGATCGAATCTTACCTTAAAATTTACATCTCATATGAAATTGAAAATATTCATCTGAGAAAGGGTTAATCTACAGTTACGGCCCTAAAATTAACATTGGCCAATAATCAGCGTTACAGATAACCTACCGGCGTTTCGACAAGGTTTACTACTACGCGCAACTGGTTTTGCTTTCGATCGAAACCATTCGGCGATTCGGGATGAATTTCGTCGCGCACGCGATACTGCAGATTCGTGTTGCGGTGAAACTGTATCCGACGCCGGATCGCTGTAAATTGCACCCGATGATGCGTTTGTTCGCATTGGTTTTGTGCTTCTTGAATGCCCACCGTCGCTGCTTTGTCCCTTTGCCGAGATTGAAGGGCCTGCATTATAGTCGGGCTCGTAGTCTAAACCGTCAGATCGCCAAGTGCTCACAGGTTCTGTGTCACGCCGCCTCATGTGGTACTTGCCAGCGTCTCGAGATCGGTGCCCGCGATGCTTATTGGTGCTGCGTCCAATTTTAGTCTGGTCCTAAAATCATTACAATTAGTATTTTTTGATATTTAAGACCTGTTCACACGTGCAAGTTTTTTGTAGACAATTCCTGCAGCTGTAATTTGCAGCTGCAAGATTTATGAAATGATTTTCGAGCGCTACTTGCATGTGACGTTGCACCTGAAAATTAAAATTAGAATATTATTTCACAAATCCATATTTTGAGGACTCTCGAAATGAGTTGAATGGCGTTTAATTTTCTGCAACCCAATCATCGATTACTGTGTCCAGAGGTTACGAGAAACTCAAATATGTTTTCAAAATTCGACCCTTATCGAACAAACGCCGCCGGCTGGCGGTCACATACGCCATCTGAGATAAGACTAATTGTTAAGCAAATAGACAAAATTAAACCGTGTATTTTCATACTAAGTGAGCAACCAATAATTAAATCTTTGGTAGAAAAAAACTTTTTTAAATTCCAGTTCAAAGCACAGCCCAACAAACTGCTATTAACACCAATACAAGAGTGTGCAACTCTTTGGGGTCCGCATGGTACAAAATGTACCTCTGGGCGTTGCGTTTTTGGCCGACCCCCTCTCCTTTGTTTAGAGGGGCGGTCGTTGTCACATGTAATAACCCTAAATTAAACTATAAGCGAAGGAATTTTTGTTGCCGGATACATAAAGTGTCATGGTTGGCACAGGTTGTCTCTAAATAAAGGGGTGTAGGCCAAAATCGCAACGCGTGCCGGGTACATTGTTTTCTACACAGAATGTGCCCAGTTGCATATATATTGTTGTTGAAGTATGCATCATCCACTCTTGTTAACACTAATTGTTATATAACTTACTGTGGTTTGTAGTCGATCAAATTCTATTTCCGAGTAGCTGAGCATTAATACTTTGTTAAAAGATGCCAAATCGCCTTCAAGTACACCAACAGTGCTAATAATGCCCATTCGTACTTCTTCCGATAAATCCTAAAAAAGGTAAACTGCAGCAATAAATTTAAAGAAAGCATTTAATCGTTACACTTTAGGGCTCATAATCTCAAATGCATTGAAGATATCATAATTTGCACCGAAGTAGAAGTAAATCGAATGCAGCAAATGTGCTGAATTTCAAACCACATCATTCGCTGGTTCGAACGTTACAAAACCTAGTACCAACTGGTAATAGGTGGTGCTACAACACACTTAAGAATACAGGCTTAGGACTCAAAACTCATCATAGCTTCCTATATTTTTAAAAAAGATTTTTTCGATGTAATTGAAAAAATTAACTAAATAAATTATGAAGCTGCTGATGGCAAAAAACCGTGATATACGTTAATATTCAATAAACAATTGCATTTTTGTTTGTTTTGGTCCAAATAAACCATGTTTAACAAGTACCATTTTTGATCGACTGGTTTCCATAAACGATACAACCGACGAGAACATCGGTTTTGCAGTATTCAGTAAATCCATAAGATGCGAAGTCAGATGTGGCTAAAATTGAAAAACCCGTGCACATTCGATGAGGTTGTAAAATTATTAACCAAATATACTAAATAGACAAGTCAACGTGGTAGCAATATATTATTTGATCAAAATCTGAACTACTGAAACTTGCAATTTAGTATCATGACAATTCGTCGCCCGACAACTTGTAACCTGAAATCTCATCGAGACCGGAATTCGTCATTATTGTACGGTGCAACCAGAATATAAACATCACTATTTGCACTCACAGCTCCAATGCTGCGGAATTACACGTGGTGAGCATTCTATTTTACATCAAGGTAATTACGTAATAAATACAAGCACAGAATCTCTATTTAAAATTTAAACGACACAGGTTTTGCTTGCGAAAGAACAATATACATGCTCATTGCTTGCATTATTTGTTGCCTCAAACCCACCATAACCGGAGTGAGGTAGGCCGAAAATGCAATGCGCTCCCGGTACATTCTTCTGTAAACATATGTACAAAGTTGCATACTCTTGTCTGTACCAGCGATTATCCACTATATTTGAATTAACCAAGAGTGGATGATGCATACTTCAACATGAGTATGCCAACTGGGAACATTCTGTGTAGAAAAGAACGTACCCGGGCCGCGTTGCGATTTTGGCCTACGCCCCTTTATTTAGAGAGGGGGTACAACCTGTGCGAACCATGACACTTTATGTATCCGGCATCAAAAATGCTCCACTTGAAGTTTAATTTAGAATTATTGCATGTGACACCGACCTTTCCTTTAAATAAACGGCAGTCAGCCAAAAACGCAACGCCCGGTGGTACGCTTTGTACCATGCGGCCACTCCAAAAGTTGCACAGTCTTGTATGATGCATTCTCAATATGACTTACCAATTCAGATAATTTACGCGTCGGATAAAGTTGTTGAAGAAGCGACAACGATTGGTCCATGACGTTGGCTAAACGTTTATCAAGAGCGGCACACTCTGTACATCCTTTCTTTACCCTGAAATTACTAATTTAATTAAATTGACACAAAACTATAAACACTGACAGAATCAAGCACATAACTCACAATGAAACAGTTACGCGAATTTTTAATTCGACGATGCTTCAGTCCAACATACGCACAATTCTCGCTGTAACCATCAGCTTGGTTCTGCTATAATTCTATAAAAGCCATCAGTCCTAAATCGCAACTTAAGTTGCAAAAAAGTAATTTACCAGTTCACAAACAAATGGAACGTTTCAATAGTTGAAATAATTGTTTCGGTTTCTGCTGCTGTATAAATATCCAACACACAGCCAGGTGAACGCTGCTCTTGACGTTGTCGTTCCGTCCACGTTTTCAAAGTAGCTTCGAATTGCTGGGAAAATACATTATGTCCACCACAATTGTTTTAGTTGGATGAAAATTAAAATATCAAAATTCCGATTCCTATTGATGGTGCAAACCGAATCGGAATAATGGAATCGGAACTCGTTTTGGATCGGAATTCTAATTGGAATCGGAATTCCGGTTGCACTCTGATATATATTTAAAAATACTACTTAGGTATCTAATATTAAATAGATATAACTAAGCTAAGTTGAGCGGTAAGCAAAACGGCATAGTTTATAGGCACAAAACGATTTAAGCTATAAAACTTTTTGAAAATTTTCCAATACACAACTGTCAGTAAACGTGGTGTTTAAATTTTATCATCAACGATGCCGAAAAATCTCTTATTCAACTATCGTAGTAACAACTGAAAGATATTCAAAATGAGCTCGTGTATTTAAACTAAAGAACTGTAAGATAATTCGAGACCCAGTTGCATAAAATTATTGTGAACTGTGCAAAATCGCTGCAAAAAATACTTTAAATGTTAAAAATACTACAACGCTATTATTGTAAATGATTAGAAAGATTTAAACGGTAAGGATGGCGCTATAGATGACACATCCAGTGTCGTCCGTCACCGTTCGGCGTCGTCCGTCACCGTTCGGCGTCGTCCGTCACCGTTCGGCGTCGTCCGTCACCGTTCGGCGTCGTCCGTCACCGTTCGGCGTCGTCCGTCACCGTTCGGCGTCGTCCGTCACCGTTCGGCGTCGTCCGTCACCGTTCGGCGTCGTCCGTCACCGTTCGGCGTCGTCCGTCACCGTGGCACCACACGACAAGTATATCGCCAGCCTAACAGTGGTACTTACTCGATTTCGAACTAAGACTTGGACCCGATTTTTAGGAATGATTTGTATGTACCCTGGTGGCTGCATCCACGCTTCACCGTCAACTTGAACTGGAATAGGTTCATCCCCTGTGATAATTACTTTCACATGTCGACACTGCAAATCAAAATGATGATACAAAATAAATTATAATCGCATGTGGATAATATTCGCAGTTCGTGCCCAGGACCGGCGTTTGGGACAGTCGCAGCGCTACCCAAATCGGTGCGAGGGATCCCCTAATAAAATGTTTCACAGCTCTATAACTTCGCAGCCACGAAACATTTTAGCTTGCCAAGACGGGATTCAAGGATCAGCACCTTAATTGGGAGCTGTTTGGGGGGCGCTTCCGCAGGCACTGTTCGCGACAGTTACTCAGACGTAAACGTTGCGCTATACCATCAAGAAGTTTCAAAATAATTTTAAATTTTTTACATGGATGAATTTCAGATATCTAAAGCTTTAATCATTGCCATTTCAAAATACATCACTAATCATCGGCTTTTCCCACTACGTGCCGAACTATCAATATAAACGCACAGCTATAAAAATGTCAAAATTTCTATTTTTAGAGATTTTTAAACAAAAATCAGACGTTTTTTGCGTCTGTATTCCATTTATTATGTAAAAAAAATTTGATGTTCCATGACAAATTAGATCGTCGTGACCACTGCAAACGAGACGTGCTATTTTCTAAATTTCCTGTACCTGCGCAATTCGGTGGTTAGAAACACTAACAACACGCGAGGTGGCACAATGAAGAACGCCAAAAATTGCCACTACTTCCAGTATGCGATCATCAAACGTTTGAGCGGTAAACGCTTCAACGCCCCGGCTTGAACTGCTCCAAAATTTAGCACCACCTTGATAACTAAAATATTACCGGCTTTAGAACAGGTTGCTTATTAATCAGCCATAGCCAGCTTTAGGACAATCGGCCGTACCCCAAACATGCGCGATGGACGCCCCAATCAAATGTTTAGCAGCTTTTTAACTTCATGGTCCGCCAAAACCATTTCAGCTGGCCAATGTGAGACGTCTCAAGGGTCGGAATTCCCAATTTAGTGGGGCGGTTCCACTTTCACTATAAGCAACCATCACTACTACCTTAGTTTTCCACGACAAAACACTCAATTATCTTTAGGGCGGCAGCGAGCAGCATAGCAAGGATTTTGCTAACGGGGTTACATTTAATAAAACTTTCGAAAAGGGCTTCTTATGTTACCCACTAGAAAAGGTCCATAAAAACTGCTGGAAAACAATCACAAATTGGGCGTTTTGACACCTTAAGCTCACCAGCTACGCGTTTCATGGTAGCTTTATAAGTCACGTCGTACACTGAAGACTATACGTTTAATAATGGTACATGACACTTTTCTTGGAGTCAAAATTGCCGAAGCTACAATTTTTGAAACGGTTCAAAATTGATAATTTCGAATCGTCGTGTTTCGTTCAAAATACTTAGTCGAGCGACTACGTTTAGCCAGTAACATTCGCGGTTTACCCCGGGTGGTCCTCATTTTTTCAAGTCAGTAAAATGTCATCTTCATGCCAGATGCTTAACGTCAGACTGTCTTCTGTACTGTGACTTTAAACTCAAAACAATAAAGCTCAACTGTTTTTCGTACCTTGGAATGTTAAGAACAACCACGCCTTGTAATGACGGTAACGGAATACGATGTCCATCACATTCCAAATGGACCCGTTGTTCCAAATTTTTATAAGTTCGTTGAATAAGCTCTTTTGTACCAAGCATCCCGTACCACATGAACAGTTTCGATCGGCTTCTGAAACCAGAACAACTGCGATATGTATATTATGTATGTTTTGTGTCTCTTGTACACACTTCCGCCGCTGTATAAGACTCGAGCTTAAGCTTTGGGTAAAGGCTTAATACGGAAACCGCTTAATCTTAGACGCAAGCTTAAAGTGTATGCTTTCGTACTTTTCTTATAACACAATTTTTTTACGTTCTTCAATTTCAACTATTAATGACAACGTTTTCAGCGGTTCTGCGATGGATCATTCGAACCCGTCGTTTACTAAAAAGAATCCTTTTTAAGAAGCGAACGAAAAGGCAAAGAAGCGTCAAACCGCAATGTTTAACTTAAATTACGTCGAAGACGCCAAATCATTTTAAAATAATTTTTTTCTCTTTCCAACAAATCAACACGGTCAATTGATTACAAAAATGTTAGCAGTACAACTCTTGGGCGCGTTAGCACATTATATTACAGAACACCGAACACCAGTACTCATATTCTCAAATGTGTATAGCACCTATCAACAGTGAAAGCGATGCGTTTTTAAACACATGAACGTATGCAGTTATGCATATGGAAATTTGACCCAGTAGACGCATATCAAAATCGATTAATATGATTAATTGCGACGTTCGTGCCATTCGCTGGCTCGGACAAGACCAATCACGAACTGGCGATAGGTGCAACGCCCATTTGAGCTGTGCTCAGTTTTCTCATTATTAGAGCTAGCGTTGAGCTGGAATTATTGCTCGACGTACTCAACTTTTATAGATAGACTGCTACTCGATGCGAAAATGAATAATTTCCAATTTGGTGCAGGGGGCGCTATACTTGACGTGCGGTGCCCTCTGTGGAGCTGTCCGTCGCGGTACGTCACCATGTGGTATCGTTCGTGATTGATTCACGTACCATGCCAGCACGGTGACGAACGGCGTCGGACGTCATCAAAAGTACAGCGTGACTCTTACTGTGAACTATTACCATCGATACTTCCTTCTGATGATTACTAACGTAAAATAGAAAATGGAATATTCACGGAAAATACACACGTACCTTGTTCGATCAGCAAACTCATCACGTTTAGTGTTAAATTCAAGCGCGATTTTCGCGTCCAAGCCAATCCCAAAATAATTATTCATTACCTTTTTTTCGATGTATTCTTCCCTAAATAAATAAATAAATAAATCAATAAATCAATCAATCAATAAATGAATAAATAAATAAATAAATAAATACTGAAACTAATGAATAAATAAATAAATAAAGAATAAATTTATTTCAATTACCAAATGGTCAAGACAAAGTTTGAGACTCTATTCTAAGAATTTTAAATTTAATAAATGAAAAGAAGACAAAATATTGAAAAGATAGACAATCAAAATTACTTAAAATAAGTTATATTGTGACTGAAAACAAAACTGATTGCTACACTGCATCAAAAACAGTTGCCACATTTTAAAATGTTGCAACTATTTTTATGCAACGTAACCAATCACATTTAGTTTCATTGAAATCAAAACTTTTTTCAAAAAAAATAGACAAATACAATTATTTTTTAAATAAATTTTGATTTTACCGAAATTAAAAGTGATTGCTACGTTTTCCTGACCCGCTATACAGTCATTACAAAGAGTTGATGCGGAAAAATAAGGCGTAATTTATGTTAACTACATCACGTTGTTTGTCGATCATAGTAACCAGCTTACATTGGAACTTCAGGAAAATCCATTAACGGGGCAGCAATGCCCAAGAGATCAGCATTGAGCAAAAGTACTTCAGCAATTAGACTGCCTCCAGACAAGCCACTCGCGACGTAACCGCGACCAAATGCTAAAATATGAGTCAAATAAAATGTGGTTCCTTCGTACATTTTTAATTTTGACTCAATTTAGATATAACGTTAATCTTTTAGATATATTAGCCGGGTTTGCAGCAGCCATGACTCAAGCCGATCTTTGACTTAAGTCGATTTCGGACTGACGTCACAAAAGTCAGATTAACCTTTCGGGATGAAATTTTTGATAAACTAGCAGCCCCTGGATGTGTCAACTGTCTCATTGCAAGCAAAGTAACCACTAGTAGCTTAGCAGAATGAAATGAGCACAGATTTCACCAACATTGATTGGTTGGATAAATAAAACTGAGCGATTGAAAACCTCTAACTTAAGCCAAAGGTACAAAACCAAAGTGTAGTCTGAGACTTGTGTTAGAATCGTATTTAGGTTATGTCTCTGCAACCCAGCCACTATCTCGACTTCTAAGACATTTCAGCTGTTTCTAAGTGACAGCTGCTAACACCAGCCCTGTGAATTTGAATTGGTAAGTACTTTAGAGTTCCGTGAAAATTATCGGGGATCAGGCCAAAACACAACGCTCGCTTGTACATTTTGTACCATGCTATAGGGCACAAGTTTCCGACTCTATCATAGAGTCACCATCGTATCTTGCGAACACATTTTGCTTACATCATTTAAAATTTATTAATCGTAGTATTTGAGGCGTAAAAGAAACGTTGCTGTAATGTTCAGTTGTGTCAATTTCTAAGCTTAA
The DNA here is from genome assembly GCA_030248215.1 of Enoplolaimus lenunculus. Taxonomy (NCBI): domain Eukaryota; kingdom Metazoa; phylum Nematoda; class Enoplea; order Enoplida; family Thoracostomopsidae; genus Enoplolaimus; species Enoplolaimus lenunculus. Next base: position 12,695 of record JASANG010003231.1, on the reverse strand, counting down.
GTTTTTCAATTTTTTGTTCTATAATTTAGCATCAAACCTTTAGTTGTAAGTTTTATAAACTGGATTATAAATCGTTCGCCGCAAGCTTTACCCTGAGTCAACTCGATCTAGCAAAAGAATAAGTGAAGAGAGTCACTCACGAGGGTACGTTTTCACAATAAACGTTTACCTGCAGTTACCATTTTAGCTCAAACGAAAGCAGTTCAGCCGCGGAACCAGGGATTCTTCGTAAAGGGGGCAAGAAGATTTCCAGAGGAGTGCAAACAAAATTATGCTAACAATCTTTTAACGTAAATTAAAAAATTTTCATCCAACGGGTAAACGTTTTGAATGAACGGGCAACGGCCGCCCTCGGCCCCCGACAGTTGCGGGCTTCCAAGCTACTCGGCAACTATGGTATTTGCTTACCTGTGCGATACCCATGTGTTGGACTTAAATTTGGTTCGCCGAACATTCGTTTGGTACTGCTTGAACTGAGCTTACGCGAGCGTGTTTCATTGGCGCTTTCTAATAACAAATCAAAACACACACACAGTAATTCGCGGCAATAAGAGATTAAGATACCATAGGAAACAGTTGTGCCGACAAAGAGGCAAGTAGCACCCACATTCTGTATTCAATATGGTTTGGAAAATAGATCGCAATAAAGGCCAAAGCAGTCACCCCTCATTCGGGGTCCCCGTCCCAAAGCGGTGCTCCGAGCCCAACAAGATTTTAAACAAAAAATTAAAAAATGCTTTGATTATTCTAAGATACCCCCATCCGTGAATTTTGGGGGAGTCCCCCACGCATGAATTTTGGTGAAGCCGTCACCCTAGCCTGATCGGGCACTGAATATCATTAACCATTTGCCAATTCTATCTCAAGGACCATTTGGTTTAGTCGTTTTTCTCACTGTAACCAATTAAAATATTCACAAAGTTCCTATATTAATATAAAATAGTAACAAAGTGATTGACAAACTTGACTTCACATTATTTTCAACTGGTGTTCATTGAAATTTGATCAAGTTTGCCATTTTGAAGCAATATTAGCGTATTTATTTAATATGCTTTACGTGTGAAATTCTCATTAGCATACGTATATGCTCACCACGTTCTATTGGTTATGTAAAACCCGAATCAAATGATTAATGCCTCTGACAATTCTGCGAGCCGCTCACGTATTTATTCCCATCGTTCGACGATGGCAGAAATAGCGTAAATGCATAACTACGCGTTTGGTTCAATTAAAGATTTTGGCGCTTCAGCTTCAAAATACAGTTTAATTTCCACCATCGAACAATCTTATGGCCGTTCTGTCGCGATTAAGTGGTTCACATTGAAATTTTACTCCAAACAGTAAGCAATGTTGATCACTATTGTAATAAACCGCGAAATTTAACCGCACACACACCTTGATTTGATTTCGGGAAAAATTCCGATAAATATCGAGTACTTTGCGAGGTGCCGGCTTTACTTTGAAGTAGACGCAGTTGAGTTTGGCCGTTGTCACTAGCGACAAATCGCGTTTTGCGTTCTTCTTGTAGCGACGACGAGCGTGTGAGTTGGTCGTGTTTCGCTGCTACAGGTTCACACGCTGAACTGGCGATAACATAATCATTTTTAGCGGCTTCGGTTTGTTTTTCATGAGCTGAAAGAGCAAAACGTATACAATGATTCCGGCTCATGCTACTTTAACGAGCGACCAGGTTTCTGGTGGGTCTATAAATGAGTAGGTTTAGATTCTAGATTACATTTTTTCGTTTAGGCTTAGGCTTAGGAACACATTTTTACAACGCTTAGGCTTATGCTTAGGCTTAGACTTACGCTTAGGAACACATTTTTACAACGATTACGATTAGGTTTAGGCTTAGGCTTTAGGCTTAGGAACACATTTTTACAACGCTTAGGCTTATGCTTAGCTTAGTCTTAGGCTTAGGAACACATTTGTACAACGATTAGGTTTAAGCTTAGGCTTATGCTTAGGCTTAGTCTTAGGCTTAGGAACACATTTTTACAACGACTGGGTTTAGGCTTAGGCTTAGGCTTAGGAACACATTTTTACAACGCTTAGGCTTAGGCTTAGGCTTAGGAATACGCTTAATCCAATGTTACGCCCCTAAACGTAACATTGGCCATGATTCCAATGCAAACAAAGACGCGTCATGTAACCGGAACCAATGCCCAGGCCATAACTCCTTGCCCCCTATAGAGGGTCTCCTGGCACTTGAGGGCTTCGGCAAAACTGACCCGATATACGATTTCGAATATTTTTGCAAAATCGACCCGACTGTCAGCAAGCATCCCGTCATTCTCGCACGCCGATCATCAATTGGTAAATACATGATGTCACTTTTGAATCAAATAGTTGTGAGCTTATAAAATTAGGCAAGTTTCGTTGTATATATATACTTAATTTGAAATTCAAATGCAAAGTATTCGCTGGTCGATTATTTCAGAACTTATTACTGACTGGCAATTAGTGCTACACACAGTTGAGAATGAGACAAGTTATTTAGCATTGTGCAGTGGCTACAGCACGAAAAACGCTATTTTCAACGGATCAAAAAAATTGAAACGAACCAATGACACAAGTTCGCATAAACCGCGTTCTGTTTAATTTACCTGTCCAACTATGATCAGTTGATTGTCCTGAATCGTGTTCAATAACAGGCAAAGCGGCCGTTGCCAAATACGATGTATTGGTCAAATATTCTCGTCGAGTTGTGTTTGGGTTAAGTACACGACAGTCGCGTCCATAGCTTAGTTTCCAGCGGTTTGCGTCAACCGCCTGATTTTGATCGAGATTTGCGTTCAACGCTGCAACTTTTTCGCCAAACTTCCAATCAACTCGCATAACAGGCGTATTTCCATCTGGTTCGTTGTGTACAGTTCGACACTGTGATGTTAGCTGCGTTATACCTGGTGCTTTTTGTTGCAAATTCGAGCTTCCATCACCTGGTTGACAATTACTATTTGGCCGATGTGACGATTTTTGGGCCTTTCTGTTTTCGCTGGTGTACAGCTTGCTCGGTTGTTTGCCGCTGTTCCGATTTGGTTGTAGTTCTTCGCCGTTATCTTCTTCGTCACTTGAATAATCACCAATACGACTGCAACTTTGGCCACTGCTGCTACTTTCAACGCTACTGCGATTGCTATTAACGCTGCACGTATCTGAATCACAAAGTGTTCCGCATGACGCGATCTGTCTCGAAACACTGGTGTTATCCGGTCCAGGATCAGACGCTCCGCGTGGTCGATTGCCGCGCTCTTCTCTGACCGCATCTGTTCCGCCATTTGCTGATAAATTCGTCGCGTTTTTGTAAAATTCAGACACCACCGCTGCCGCTGTGTTGCGAGCTGCAACTTCTTGCTGGTGAACTGAATCTTTGGCCGAATTCATTGAATACTGAGACGAAGTCGGCGTCGATCCTTGCGGTGTTGGAGGATGAACGTTCATCGATGGTACTCGCAGCTCAGTTTCGTGTTGTTGCTCTCGTGATCGAGCAGAGCGTGTTGCTGAACTAGACGCTTCTGTGTAGTCGCTGTTTCGCTTTGCGTCATAGTCGAATTGTCCTGATGCGTCGCTAATCCATCGTGAAGGACTCGCGTCAGTTCCAATGCCAACCTGTAATACGTTTATAACACTCAAAAAGTTTTTCATCGTAAGGTAGGCGGATAGCGCACAGTGACGTACGGTAACGGACAGCGCCGGACGACATCAAAAGTACAACGTCACCCTGACTGTACATAACTCGGCCATAAGACTATCCTTATTCGAATATGGTTTAAAGACCGTTTCTCATATGCCTACTGTCGTTGAGTTGACCACAATAAATTATCCTCATCCTACCTGTACGAAAATCAAAATAAAATAGTTCACAGTCAGTCAATCTTAAGTATGATTTCTAAATACTGAAACACTTAACAATGGTCAGCTCAAAGTGTTAGGGGTTCCGGCCAATGTAACGAACAGGGGCGGAACAGTGTTATAAGCATATTCCTATTCCTAAGCCTAAGCCTAAGCCTAATCCTAAGCGTAAGAATGAGCATATTCCAAAGCCTAAGCCTAAGCTTCACCCAAGCAAAAAATTAGTCTAAACCTGAAACTAAGTCTATTCCAGTCCCATAGAAAAACGTTCCGCCCCTGATGTTTACATGGGACGGGGTTCCTCACAAAAATTGCACGTTGGCGCAGTAGAATGCGGTAATGTCAGAAAATTTACAAACGAGGCTAAATAATTTACCACGAACCCAATCATTTGTTTAAGAGATCAACCAAGTCCGCTTGGCCCGTTCTTTCTTGGCTACAGGCGCTCAAACATTATTTACATATTTGCGACCCATGTCATCTCCCACCTATGCAAGGTGATTCGCAGCAGCGGTCTAATTCGTTTGTTTGAAAACGTATTACTAACTGGTGATAGGTCCTATACACGATTGAAAATGGGTGGCTTGTTAATTACTCACCTCAACATTTTTTAACTTGACACATTCGGACAGACGTTGCACTCCAGCGTTTCCAGCATCATCTTTCATGTCCAACATTTTGCCAGTGTTCGCATTACTGCGCGGTTTCGGCTGGTAAACGACACCACGTGTAAATCCGATGCTTGAACCAGTGCAAGGTTGACCACCACTCATTGGACTGAGGCTTGTTGCATTCGCGCTTGATGCACCTGTGTATGAGAGAGATCTGAAAAAACAAAATATGATTGCGCCTACATCGTCCATGAAAGTGTGTTTGTACTTTAAGCGGTTTGCAACTATTTGCGTTACGCTATTTCCTATAAATGTGCAAAACTTCTAAATTCGTTATAACAAGAGTGGATAAGCGCTATTTAACAAGAGTGTGCAACTGAGCATATTCTGTGTAGAAAACAATGTACCCAGCACGCGTCGCGTTGCGTTTTTGTCCTACCCCCCTCGCCCGTTGGTGACGGAAGGCGCCGCACGGTTACGGACAGCGCCGTATGGGTGACGGACGGCGCCGCACGTCATAAAAAGTACAGCGCAACCCTTATAGTTTACAGATATAATTTTGAATTAAGTTAAACCGTAACTTTGTTTTCAATCTAAAAGTTATCGAGCCACAAAATATGCCCAACGGTGTTACAACTTGTAATCCACGATTCGGTCAACTCGACAATATGTCGCCAATCATTAGGCGTAGGCTTCAGTTACGATCAGCATTAGCCTTACGATTTAAACTTAGGTCTGGGCTTTCATCTTGGTCCCATATTGTCGATTGCTCTTATAGCTCCTATCATCAGTTAGCAACGGGTTTAAAAGCAGACGAAATGGCGCAATTACGGACCTCAAAATTGGCACAGAACTAGACCAGATCAGATCTGAAAAAGTCGCCGAACTTCAAACTCCACCATTCACTACGGTCGTAGAAATCTACAAAAGCTATCACCAACTGGCGACAGCCGATAGGTACCACACACATTTGAGATTACTCGTTCGGATCGTACGCTTAAGACTAGTACGGCTTAGGCTTAGGCTTAGGCTTAAGCTTAAGAATCTATCTGACGACAAACTGTCCAAGCAACGAATTGACATAGACGCGTGGTGAACACTGAACTATAACCTTGAACTAGATTGCGCTGCAAGTTTGAGACGATCCAAATACGAGCGTCGTTTCTTTCTCAACGCCGATTGGTGTTGCTTTAATTGATCGATTTCTTTCTGTTTTGATTTGTTTCGTTTTTGTTGTAGTTGTTTATTGACGACTGTTTGATTATTTTGTTCATCCAATGCGCTTTCGGCGTGTTCGATGAGCTGACGAATCGCTTTTTTCAAACTATTCGCACGAGCCATCAAAACGTCGCGTTGTACAAATGTGGTCTTAAATTAATTTTTAACGGTTACAGGATACATAGCTATAGCAGCCTATATTCTTAAATGTGTATAGCATCTATCAGCAGGGTTATTAATAAGTTTGTAATCGAACAAACGGTAGCAGTTACTATTGTCAAACTACGCATACAAGTAGGACACATTAATAACGTGAAAAGCTTAAAGCTGTTCGTTTTCTGGTTCGAAAGCTACAGGACCTATCTCCAACAGTTGTTTGGTGCTACATTCGTTTGAGAATGTCATCATAGAGCTAGGGTGCACAGCTCAGGGGACAAAAACCTCACCTCTGGATCCAGTACAAACTATGCTGGAGTTTCCTGCAGTTTTGTCGATGAAAATTTATCCATAGCATTCGGTGAAATGATTGCTTGAGAATTTGTAAGCAATTGTTAAAGTTTGACGCATATATAATGGTTAAAATTAGTCAATTCAATACCGTTTTAAACTGTTTGATTTTTGTTCACTTCCGTCTAGGGTTCCAACATATTTTGGCGATATCGGCTCTGGCGGTTTTTACGTTCGGTGGAACCGCGACTATCACCCCGACCCCAATCGAGGGGTGCATGAGCAGCTTAAGGCCTAGACAAGTTGCTCGTTTGGTGCAGGTCGGGCTAAAGCAAGGTGTTGGAACAAAGGCTCATTTTACTGGTTCGGCGGTATCGGATACAAGGTATACACTGTGATACCGTTATTCAAGAAACTGGCTGTTGCAGTCTACTTTCCCCACAGACAAACTATAAACAAAAACCTTGCTTAAGTCTTTACCCAAACCTAACTCTGGGCCTGAGAATTTATTTTGAATGTGAGGGGAGTGTAGAAGAACGAAAACATTAGGCAAATATAACTTTAAGGGGTGCACCATTTTTCTTCCACTCGACTCGCAATTGATTAAGTTTATCCTTACGCTTAGGCTTAAACCTAGTCTTAGTTATCAGCTTAGCTGTACGCTGAGACTTAGGCTTCGGCTTACACTAAGAAATATGCTTATGCTATATATTGTACCACCACTCAAAGTAACATTGATCAAAAAATTACATGGTGCTTTACCACTCGTTAACCCTGGGATGAGACACATTTTGTGGCCAGGCCAAATTTTTTAATGTGAACGCCGAATTATTACCTCACGAACACTGTCCGAACTGGATGGTTCAGTTTCGATGTCGGCGACACCTTTTGATGACGACGGCTGTGACGCGGCTGATGACCAAATTCGACGCCTTTGAACTTTCCGATCAGGAGTATCGTCAGAGGCAGCAGATGCCGCTTGAGATTCTTCTCGCAAAGTGTTCAGTAGCGAATTCAATTTTGTATGTAATGTTTTACACTGCAATGGTTTGTGAAATAAAATATAAGTAAAGTAATTTATGCGCAGAACGTACGTTTTTTTCCGACAAGCGTTATTTCAAAAGCTTTTGGTTCAACTGAAATTTTCACCTCCTAGACGACGTTTGAATTTGTGCAGCAAACTGTTCCCCTTAGCGATTTCTGGTGCTCCACGACCTAAAATATGTATTGTGAGCTAAAGCAAAATCTTAGAAAAACTTAATGAAATCTACTCTAGCAGTGTCAATTAACGATTTTACCCCTCATAATGGCTGGGTTTCTGTAATCTTTCTTAAGTATTTACTTTAGGTATACGTAAGTAAATACTTAAGTCGCCGACTTAAATAAATACTTAAATTTTCGAGCAAAAACAAATAAACTGACATCACAAGAAAGTAATAGTTTTGCTTTATACTGAGAAGGATCAATAGCCTGCAATTACAATTTGACCAAGGTTAGTATGCCTGAAATGGTAAATTCGTAATCGACCAAATTTAATCAACGACTTAAGTATTTACTTAACTTAAGTACGCTCTTAAAAAACTACAAAATGGCTAAGCAGTTACTTAGTACTTAAATAGGGTTTTGAAAACCCAGCCATTATCAATTAAGGTTTAATTACTGTTCCGGCCCTGTTCTATACATGGGCCCGTATACTGATACATATTTGAAAATGCTAGTTGTTAAAATACCGACACTTCCGCAAGCCTAACAAATAAACCGGAAACCCCATTAAGCTAAATTTTCCCCCCATTGCTGCGCTTGTTTTCAAAACTTTTTTGCCACCACTTAATACACCCTCGTTAAATAAAATTCTGTCTACAGTCGCGGAGCAGGCTATGGTGGATACACCTAAAATTCCGGGCTGGGAACGCTTTGTGATGATCAAAATATTTTTCAAATTTTTGTTTCAAATCTAGTTAGGGTGAGGGCCCCTTTTTGGGTTGGGGTCCTCCGAAATGGGGGGTATAAAGGAGTGGCTGCTCCAACCCTGTCTATCGCGTTGCAATGTCAACCTAATGCTTAGTTATTACATGATGTCATACAACAGACCATACCTTTACAGCAATAGTTTCATTGTCTGGTTTACCGTTTTCACATTGAGGAGTTGCTTCACAAATTTTGTCCAAAAACTTTTTGATTGTCTCACAGAGTATCCTAGAAATTTAATAGCAAACTATAAGAGGCCATACCCCTATGCTGTTTCGTATTATCGCCGCCAAACATGTAACTTAGAAAGCTTTCTGAACTGTGTATAGCGTAGGGTTGTTGGCCGGAAAAAATTACCTAAAAAATGGTTTTTTCCCTTTTTTCCGAGGGGGGTGGGAAAAAATGGAAAAATATTAAACGATTCTTAAATACAATTTGCAACTAAATATGATATAAAATAACGTTTTTAGACGACATGGTAATTATAGCGGCTATCATCAGTCAGTATATAGGTTTTTAAACAAACCAACTATGACAGTGCTGCGAATGTAAAAATTCGTATGGACGTTGGTCTATATTCAATGCTAAAATATGTCAAATTTCGTCTCTTTCTCTTGTTCGAAAGGTGTTAATAGGTTTACTATCAGCTAAGTAGTATGCAGAGTGTTTATCATCTGTCGTTTCCGTTTCCAGTATAAATCAGTGTCCGTTTTGGAATCGAAATAAATTTCAGATGCATCCGCTACATTTTCTGCGAAATTTTTTTTAAAAAAAGCCGGCGAATATTTGCAATTTGCACACCTCATTTGTATTGACGGAAAAATACATCATTTTTAATTAAACGTTTATGCTTACATACATGGTTTAATATGTTTCAGTTATTTTGGTCACTATCCGTTTCCGTTTCGACTATGTTTTTTTACTATTCGTAGGTGCTACATGCATTTGAAAATATGGGTAAATATAGAAATCAGCGTCATTACACGTTCTCGAATCTACGACAATTCGTCGCGCGACGACTTGTCACCCAAGGATGTCCTCAATAAACCTAATAGCGTAAGCCTACGCGTAATCTAAGCTTAAGCCTAAGCCCAAGCATAATGATGGCCGACAAATTGTCGAGTCGGTGAAATTTCGGATTACAAGTTGTCAATCGACGAGTTGTAGCGAGACAAATTGTCGTGATACCCAAGTTCTCGCATGTAACCTAATACAAAACTAATGGCGTTTGAAGTATATAGTGTCGTAATCTTAAAGAAATTAATTTGGAATGGGGAATAATACTGTGAATCCAAGCACGTGCCCCACTTTACCCCGCTCTCAGTTTGGGTCGATACGCCATATTAAATATGTAACGTTTCAACACCGACACAAATGCAAAATATAATAGTACTTGGCTGACGAAATCACAACGCGATAGTCGTTTGAGGATAAAATTTTTGATAAATGCGTTCCAACAGATTCTTCGTACTGTGTAATTGTGGCCGGAAACTGTGCCTATAGAAAAAATTGTACGTTTAGTAAGGAGACAATTTCACAGACGCCAATTGCGTTGAATAAAAACCGTAGCATAACTACTCTATATAATTAAAACTGGAATGCACGTACGTGTTTTGGGCAACTTTCCAGCATTACTTTGTTTACAATATTTTCTTACAACATAAATGTATTGTTCAGTGAAAAGAAAATTTGTACGCAGTTTGTTGTGCATTCGCTTACTTTTGCGTATTGTGCGCAAAGTCAGCTGACTGGTTGTATTTATTCATTGAAGACAAGGTAGTTTCCACGGGAGTAAATACCGAACGAGAAATACTATATTTCTGGTAGATGCAAAACGGCGCTATACTTTTAATGACCTCCGGCGCCGTTCGTCGTGCCGTTCGACCCATACCACAACGCACGTTTATTACCATATGGGACGGCGCCGTACGACAAGTATAGCACCACTCTTATAAGTTCCGGTCTTATCCATACAAGTGTTGCTAAAATTCTAAGATCAGCTTAAGTTTGTGGTATTTATAATGGATACAAGCTCATTGTTAGTCATTTTTATTAGAACAAAGTGCTATCGGTAAAACGTGAATCAATAGTAACAGTATACAGGGTGGCCGCGGCTTGGCAGGCTCAATTTTTCAGCATTTTTCAAGTTTTTTTACCAAATTTTTCAGGTTTTTTCAGGTCGCGGGCATCCTGAGTATACGTTGTACCTCTAATTTTAGCGAACGATGATTCGAAACGCCTTCGTATATCATAATCGCCCAACGATCAAGCATTTTGGCATGAGCGCACTCAAAGCGTTCCAAAAGCGCTGGCAGCTGATCTTCGCTGTCCACCGTTGTTCCCCATCCAAGGCAACGTGCTAAATCGTTCCCAGTGCCTAGCGGTAGCACTCCTATTTGACACTGAAAATAAAACCGCTTGAAATTGAGTTTATTTTTTACATGAAATTTTAACGTATAAATACTGAACTCCAACACGTTTACGTTTCCATCCATCGTTTAAACAAGTACCGATGAATGAATCTCAAGTTAAGCGTTAAAAAAATTCAGTATTTTCACAGTTTTCTTAGCCTTTTGTCCACTGCAACATATTTGCCAAAACTGTCAAATTTTGGAAATAACTTAGGCTTAGGAGATTAGGTTACGGCTTAAGCAAGTGGCCAAAAAAGAGTACAAAAGTCGATGTTTTAATAGCGAACACTGTAAAATCTAATATGTTTATAATATTCCTACTTATAGTCAATTAAATGTTCAGCTAAAGCAACATATTTTAATTTTTAGAATTCAGTTTACCAAAAATATCGGCGATATCCTAGTGAAATAGTACCCGCCCGGATATTATTTAACGTTAAATAATATGTCGCCGGATATTATTTGATGTTATTTTCCCGCGAAATACTGTCCACCTAAGGGTGGTGCTATACTTGTCATGTGGCGCCGTTCGTTCCCCTGCGTCACCGTACGGTATTATACGTGAGTAATTCGCGTATGATACAGACCGTGACGCACGGCTGTGGACGGCGCCGGACGGCACCAAACGTATAGCGACCCTAACCGTAAAAGAATGTCCTATCGAGTGAAATACTGTTCGCCTAGTGAAAATTTATTCGGTAAAGGGTTTCTATAAAAAGACGAAATTGACAAAAGTCCCTATATTCATGGCTAAATCGGTTAAAGTTTGATAACAAACAACATCGTCTATTGAAACATACAACAAGTTCACGGCCCTTCCCATGGATCAGCCACAATAAATACTGTGGCGTGGCTGAAAACTGATTATTAATTCGAGAACAACAATTCAAAATTTACACAGTTGAAAGAATTGCAATTGAACCAAAGCGCGCAATCAATAAAATTCACTAAAAGCGTTTTTTAGAATTAATAAAATTTAAAACAATAACTTGTCAATTAATAGTGGAAAGAATTGCAATTGAACCAAGGCGCGCAATCAATAAAATTCACTAAAAGCGTTTTTTAGAATTAATAAAATTTAAAACAATAACTTGTCAATTAATAGTGGAAAGAATTGCAATTGAACCAAAGCGCGCAATCAATAAAATTCACTAAAAGCGTTTTTTAGAATTAATAAAATTTAAAACAATAACTTGTCAATTAATAGTGGAAAGAATTGCAATTGAACCAAAGCGCGCAATCAATAAAATTCACTAAAAGCGTTTTTTAGAATTAATAAAATTTAAAACAATAACTTGTCAATTAATAGTGGAAAGAATTGCAATTGAACCAAAGCGCGCAATCAATAAAATTCACTAAAAGCGTTTTTTAGAATTAATAAAATTTAAAACAATAACTTGTCAATTAATAGTGGAAAGAATTGCAATTGAACCAAAGCGCGCAATCAATAAAATTCACTAAAAGCGTTTTTTAGAATTAATAAAATTTAAAACAATAACTTGTCAATTAATAGTGGAAAGAATTGCAATTGAACCAAAGCGCGCAATCAATAAAATTCACTAAAAGCGTTTTTTAGAATTAATAAAATTTAAAACAATAACTTGTCAATTAATCGAACAACAGCGAAAAGTTGTTGTTTGATAGTTGAACAATTTTTCGACTTAAATTTGAATGGTATTCATGTATAATACAAAAAAGTGATTTTCTGTATTAACGTAATGCAATATATAGTGAAAATATTTTTTCCGGTTTCGGTTTCGGTTCCGGTATATTTTTAACTTTGCTGTTCCGGTATTTTATAATTCCGGTTGCACCCTGATACATATACATATATAATACATATAACATATATTATACATATTTAATATATACCTTCGCATGTAAATTTAATTTGTCCAAAGCAGACAATACCCAGCCGACGCTGCCGTCACCTCCGCACACCAAAACGCGAAACGTCTCCAGAATGCTGAAGAAGCGTAACCTAAAATAAAACAGAAAACATCATAACAATATCGAAACCCTGGCGATAATAATAGTAAAAACAATAATAAACATAATAATAATAATAATAATAATAATAATAATAATAATAGTAATAGTAATAATAATAATAATAATAATAAACATAATAATAATAATAATAATAGTAATAATAATAATAATAAATGCATTCCAAACTTTAAAAACA